>JAWPHD010004974.1:0-173841 GCA_037043455.1 Cyrtodaria siliqua
GGGAAAGTGATTGGTGGTCTCATACCTAAAATCAGTAAGATAAACTGCTCAGACCAATTACTATTTTGGTTAGATCTTTGAGAAATCAGCAACCGATTGTGAGACATGTTCTGGTCTAAAGCGCCAGAACATGACGGATGGGTCCAACGCGGACTCTTTGTATTTACAAGGAAATTCATTTTGCCCAGTAATGTGTGCTATCTTAAATTACGCACCAGGGTTAATTTAAGCCCAATTTCATTCGAAAGATATGGTGAATTCAATGAATTGAATTGAATTGGGGTTTTACGGCGCACCAACACAAGAAAGGTTACATGGCGCCAAACAGGGATGATTATGCCAGGCCCATCCTCCATTTACATCTAGATAAAAATATGGAGACTGGGCCTAAACCCTTCTAACCTGCAGAACTGCTGCAAATTCTACAGTAGACACTCTATGATGGAGCCACGTTTCCACGTTTGCATATGCGGTGTCATGATAAAGACCTTGAATGAGCATGATAAAAAAAAGACAAAATGAACATGAACGGGGGATCCTACCCCTCTGCCTCTAGTGGGATTTGCAGTGGTTGTATTCTATCCCGGCAACCATACGGGGAAATTTTAGACATACACAATACAGTGCTAACACTATATCATAGTTTAATATGACATTTGTATCAAGGATTGGAATACTACAAAACTATTCGCGTGGCGCAGTCGGTAGCGTGGCGGATTTGTAACCGGAGGCCCCGGGTTCAATCCTCCGTGGTGCCAGAGTTCCGTCGGTGTGTTCTTGGGCAAGACACTTTCCCTTAGCCTCGTCCGTCGGATGGGGACGTAAACCGGGCGGTCCCGTGTATCGGTCTATCCTCCGAGCACGTTAAAGAACCAGTGGAGTGCGTGGTCCAGTGGTAGAGCGCCGAACTCCAGATCGAGAGGTTGTGGGTTCGATCCTCGCCGCGGCCACGTTATTTATCCTTGAGCAAGATAATTAATCCACATTGCTTAGTACTGGTTCTACCCAGGAAGCCATCGAGAGTGATTAATCTAAGTTGCAATAACTTGTTTCGCAATCGATGTAAAATAAATGTTTAAACTATTCGATAATACGAGTAGGGTACGGTCCCGGATACCTTTGTATCCTTCCCCTCTCTCTGGGGCGGCTCTAAATAACCTATACTGTGTTGATGAGCCGTTAAACAACATTCAATTGTCATTTGGATGTTAATGTGTATTTACCGCCAACATCAATTGCATTTGACAAATACCAAGAAGAGGAACTCAAGATTTTTCTTTCGTTCCAATCCAATTAACTATGTACTGTACCAATAATGAAATAAAATATGTTTAAACCAATTATTGGGAAGTTATTAATTTGCTTCTAGAGTCGAGTTCAGTTGGTATTACGGCGCACCGACACAAAAAAGGTAACATGGGTCAACAGGAATGAATATTCCAGACCCGCCCTATTTTTGCAGTGTTAAAAATACGCAGAATGGGACAAGAACCTTCTCACATGCAGAACTGCTGAATTGCTGAAAATTCTGTTGTAAACACTCCATTATACGGTGGAGCAACGATCATTGTTTTCTGCCACTACCAAGTAGCACCTGAAACAATACAGGGATGATGGTAAAGACCTTTAGTGAGCATGGCAAAATGAACATGAATTCCGGGTGGGGTTGGGTATATATGCCTGGATATGTTCGCCCGGGAATCACACGGGGGTTTCTTTTTACATTTTTTATCTTTTGAAAAATCCAAATGTGCCCTCTTTAAAGCATCTCTTTAAATAGTGCACAGACCTAATAACAAATAGATTGGACTCTACGAAAATTATCTAAATTTCACGTGGCACAGTACGAAAAATTCACAAACTATATCCCAACTTTAAACACACATATATCATGAAGAGTTTTATAGATACAAGTTTCATTCATGCCAAATCCCATCACAAATTTTCTTTTCTTTCCAATGATAGTACAGAGAAAAGCGAAAAATGATGACATTTTTAACTTTAAACATCTTTTAATACAATTTCTTATTTTGAAAAAAAAACATGAATTATTATAATCCATTTTGCTATTCACTATGAATCTTTTGAATGTATTCTCATCAAAATCAGTGAATAATTGAGAGAGAAGATAGAAAGAAAAGTTAAGGTGCCACGTGATATTTTGGTTACTTCATTGGTTTAGATAGGAAGTTTCCTATCTGTTTATTAATATGTCTGTGAATAGTGTATATATCAGGGCCCATATGTGTGTTGATGGACGGTGGATGTTGACTGAAATGGTTCACACCACTGACCAATTTTATTTTTTTTAGATGTTGTTCTGTGGTTCTCACCATTGACCAATGTTTCTTGTAAGGTGTTGGACTAAATATAATTTTGCTCACATTGAAATAAAAATAATGATTACATTTATATATTGTGTATCAATTACTCTTTTCGTTGTTTTTTAATAACTGTTTATGTTATAGTTCCTGTATAGTTTAATAACTAGTACTATCATGCAAGTACAATATATACACTAAGTAAAATAAGTTTTGCAACAAAATACAGTTTGTCTAAAATTCTATGTTTACAAATTTTATTTATTTCGTACATTTCTCGACATAATCATGATAATGAACCAATTTTTTTAGTGTTATTTCACTTCTTACAAACAATTTTACTGAAAACCATCTAAAAAACAACTAAATTATTGAAAATAGGACGACGAGAGTGTTAGATAAACATCATCTTAAAAAATTCATTATTGTTGCAAAACTTATTTTATGGAGTATATATAGAGCAATGGTCTTCAATGGTTGGTATTTTGGAATAAACTGCTCATACATGTCGAAGGCTCAGCGCAAAACTATTCTATCTCCTTCTTTACTCATATGTAGTTAGAATAGTTTTGTGCGGAGCCCTCGAATTGTATTGAATGACCTTATCCCACTTTCCCAGGTGTATTCAGAATTGCAGTTTCCCAACAATATTGTAATTGATGGTCATGACGTTATAGGAGGGGTAGTCAAAAAGTTTGCGACAAATGAAATGAGTAATTTGTATTGCTTGTGGAGTTGTCAAAAGCATAAGTGTAGTACGTCACAGAACAGAATGGAAAGTTAACATCTGTTTTAAGCCAAAAGTTGTCTACTATCCCCGTGGTTACTCAAATTATGGGTACATGGAGCACGCAGAATTCATTCACTGCCAGTATAATTATTTAACACATTATCAAAACATAATTTTTATAAATGCCAATTTAGCAAATGTTCAAAACTTAACAATTGGAAGTATTGCTTCAACTGAATTATTTATTAATGACAAATACATGTATTAGCCAAAATATTCAAATGAATGAACGTTTCCTAAATTATGATCTAAATTATGTTTTATACTGGAAATAAAAGTGAATTGTTCGAAAGTGCAACCAAAGATGAGCTCTTAAGCATTTTTTGACATTTTCACGAAATATTTTTTATATAATAGAACAATTAATCCGACTTTTCTGTCATTTGCATCTAATTTTATTTATATTGTAAGTGGAAAAATTCTGAAACAAAACGGTTTGTTTAATTCCAGCAAGACCAGCAAGACCAGCATCACAGTGTTTTCCGCATTGCAGTGACAGTGTTGACATGTATTTCTAATCTTCTTCCAAATATATATCTTATAACATTGTCACTCTTGGTAGAACTGGACCACAAACCTTCCGAGTGTTCCTCGTATACATCCATTGACTTATATATTACATATTAATTGTACAAATAAATGAATAACACACTCGAAATATGATCATTAGATTTAATGATAAATTCATATGTATACTTGTACATTGTAAAAAAAATGAAAATATTAATAAACTTTGTTCATATATAAACGTGGTTTCTTTATAACTTAGACAATATAGCTAACACAACAGATTGTCGCAAACATAAAACATGATGCATGGGTACTCCCGCTTATAAAGGTACTGAAATTGATAACCATTCTGAGTAGCAGATGTCATTTGTAGATTGGATCCTGGAATTTTTACCAGCAACACATAGTAAAATAACATAATCAAGGGTTCAATGCAACACCGGTGTATTTTCTTCTTTATTTCTATGTAGTTACAACAATGTTGCGCTGGACTCTTAGCATACAGCTGGAGTTTAGAATTGAATTGAATGTTGTTTAACGGCTCACCAACACAGTATAGATTATTTAGAACCGCCCCAGAGAGAGGGGAAGGATACATAGGAATCCGGGAACTCAGCCCTACTCTTATTATCTAATAGATTCCTATGGTTCTTTAACGTGCTCGGAGGATAGACTGGTACACGGGACCGCTCGGTTTACGTCCCCATCCAACGGACGAGGCTAAGGGAAAGTGTCTTGCCAAGAACACACCGACGAAACTCTGGAGTTTAGAAAAACCAAGCTAGTCAATGACACCCCTAGACCTCTGGTCGACACCAGACTTTTGCCTTTCAAAATACTTTCACACCTATTACAGAAGACATGCATCTAACTAAAAGCCAGGACTAAAGCAAGCAAATTTTGCCACTTTTTACAGATGAAACTATGAAACCATAGTATAACATTGATGTGTAGATGATACAACAGAAATGCATATGGAATGAATACAAAATGAACAGGTCTTACATAAATTATCACAAAACTAACAAGTTCTTAAACAAGTCATTACGTAATATATAAACTGGTATTGTTTTCAATACCTTAACACTAAGGTACACTTTTAAATGTAGTTTGCGGCCTAACCCTTTCGATGCCACAGTCGAAGGCATTGATTTTTATGACCAATGTACACCCAGATCAGCGTGAACATCATGTGCAGGCTGATTAGGGTTAACACTGTTTGCAACTCAGTAGAAGGTTTTCCATAACACTTTATATATAAAATATCAATGAAACATTTAATTAAAATTCTACAGTCGACATTTGAAATATGGCGGCGAAAGGGATAAGCATTTTCATGTAATACCTCGCTGTATCATTCTGGGTTAAACAACCTACACCTTAATAACAATGCTTTATTTCACATTCCAAAATTAAGCTCTGAATAAACACTGAGCAATATATGAAATGACTGATTTTACTGTGACAACCAATCACATTACAGGGATGATTTGAAGCAAGCATGGCACTCTAATTTTGATTTTTAACTGAACATGGAATTTAACAGCTGCCAAAATGAAAGGTCATATGGTGCTAAAGGAATGAATTGTTGTTTAATGGCCCATCAGCACATCATCTTAGGTTTAATGAGCCATCTCAAAGATAGAGGAAGGATACCCAGGAATCTAGGAACCTGCCCTACTCGAACTATCAAATAGATTATTTTTAATGTACTCGGAGGATAGACTCCCAATACACGGGACCGTCTGGTTTACATCCCTTTCTGACAGACGAGGCTAGAGGAAGTGTCTTTCCCAAGGACACACTGAATAAACACAGTGGCACTGGTGAGGCTCGAACCGGAGATCTTCTGATTCAGTAGCGAACATGCTATCCAATGGGCCACTGCAGCCCCTGGTTGCTAACAGGTAAGAACAATCCAGGCCCATCCTACAGATACTCACTGATCTTGATAGTTATCAAGCATCATCTCAATTAGTAATTCAGTATCGTTTAGACTTGTATATTTCGTCGGTTGTGTGTTCTTGGGCAAGACACTTTCCCTTAGTCTCGTCTGTCGGATGGGGACGTAAACCGGGCGGTCCCGTGTATCGGTCTATCCTCTGAGCACGTTAAAGAACCATAGCAATCTATTCGATAATAAGAGTAGGGCACGGTTCCCAGATTCCTATGTATCCTTTCCCTCTCTCTGGGGCGGATCTAAATAACTTATACTGTGTTGATGAGCCGTTAAACAACATTCAATTCAGTTAGACTTGTATATAATTAAAATATAATTTGAAGTTTTCAAATTTCTTTGTTATTTAATTAACTTCCTTAGTTCTAGAATATTATTGATGCCATATAATCAACAATAAGTCAACATGAAAAAAAAACACTTTGCCATGAACTGTTCAAATACCATTACGTGGTCTGAGTATTAACTTTAATACCCATCGAACCATCCTCCAAGAAGCGAAAACTTTGCATATTGTAAAATTTAAACATTTAATAGGTCATTTTAAAAACAGGTTATCACATTTTTTCAGTAAAAAATATGCTTAAACCTGTTTTGTTAAAATCCTGCTAATATAAGCTTTCCCATCGCTTAATGGTATTAAGGCGGGAACAAGTAATGCTTACTAATAAAGATTTGCAAAAATGCAAGTTATATAAAAAAAACTACCTAATGGCGACTACAATAGCCTTTGCGTCCATTGTAAACCCAGATCAACCTCGAGTAACTCGCAGGCTGATCAGGGTTACAATGTCCGACTGCTCATTAGACATTTCTCCAAAACATCCCTTTGTAACATAAATGGAATGTTTAAATTTATAGAAAGAACAGTCCATTATACATTCATAGGGGTAATTGTATTCTGCCACTACTTAACTGGCACCTTACACAACACATGGGTTATGATTTTTGAGACATATCAGCTGTTTCACAAAACTATATGGCAGGAGTCTGGGATATAATAACAGTGGAAGTATAAAATAATTGAATTGAATTTTTTACGGCGCACCAACACAAGAAAGGTTATATGGCACCAAACAGAGATGAACATGCCAGGCTCATCCTCCATTTATATCTAGATAAACTATGGAGAATAGGCCAAGAACCTTCTAACCTGCAGAACTGCAGAGTTGCTGCAAATTTTATTGTAGACACTCCATTTATGATGGAGCCACGTTTCCATATTTGCATATGCGGTGTCATGAAGAAAACTTTGAATGAGCATGATACAAAAATGACAAAATGAAAATGAAGTGGGGTCCTACCCCTCTGCCTCTACAGAATTTGCAGTGGTTGTATTCTACCCCGGCAACCACATGGGGACAAGTATAAAATAAATAGCTACAATGTTAATATGCCAGGGAGTCGTTATAATACTGAACGGAAACAAAGCAAAACAACTGTGTAATATACAACAAACTATCAAACACATTTTGCTGTGGCATTTACAAATAAAGTTAATTAAACATAACATATGGACGGAAATTTCTTATTATGACTATATGTTTGAAAAAGAATTGTATTTTTCGTAAAACAACAGCAAAATTGTTCCTTAAGATAAATAAATAACTCGAGACTCAACATATCGAAACTAATTAAAATCTCAAAATTTTGTATTAAATAGGATTTGTATACAGATACTTGGAGTGATATTAAGTTTTCAATATCAGTTTTCAATTCATTTAATTCAACGATTACGTTTTCAGTACATGTATCAATATAAAAAATCTTCTGAATGTCATTTTTTTTGTCAAATCAAAAAATAATTCTACAGTAATTTGAAAGTAAGCAATTTATTCTTCCTAAATGTGTTTTTTATTTAGTGAAATATCTACCAAGCTGTGACTAATGTGGGTTTATAACAAATGATGGTCAAATTTTTCATATTTATCAAGTACAATGTCTCAAAATCAAAGAAAAGTGAACCAATCCAATCCCTCCCTTTTATAAGGAATGTATCAATATCACTAGACATGTGAACACAATTCCACAGGTTGCTGAGCATCCCAGATATATAATATATACTTCCACACAACATATATATGTGTTAAATAACTAAAGTTATGAAACTATCATTGCATTGAAAATACATTGTAGATAACAGATCTTCTATATATCAGTAATGGATGGATTTCATAAAACATGTATAGGTAACAAACTTAACGCAGCACGTCCAATTTTCCTTTTGCAAATACATCGTAGAAACAGATCTTCTACATAAATTGGATGGATTTCATAAAACATGTATACTCCACAAAACATAATGCAGCACGTCCGATTTCCTTTCTATGTTCAAAGTAAATATGTGGTCTTGTTGATTTGTAAAAAATGAAATATAGCTGTAAAATGTAGTCAATATGTGTGTGTGATTTTAATCACAAGTCCTCGATCTGAGGGTGTCTCGCCCACCGCGGCAAACCACATTTGAAATATTTTATTAAATTTGTGCTTAAATGATGTCCAACAAAGACAACACTTCATATGACCAAGTATCAAACAAATAAAAGTGAGGTAATCATAAGAAGTTTAGTTACTGAGGTTAAGTGGTTTAACCAGAGTGTAGTTTTGGTAAAATAACGCAAAATATGACCTTGACCTTGGTATTTTTTGTCGTTCAGCGATGTCCACCAATGCCAACAATACATATGACCAAGTATCAAAGAAACAAAGAGAGGCAGTCACATAAAGTTAACTGTGGTTAAGTTATCTAACCAAGGTTAAGTTACCTAAGGTTAAGTTTGGGGAAAACAAAGCAAAATATGACCTTGACCTTGGTATTTTTTGTCGTCCAGCGATGTCCACCAATGCCATCAATACATAAGTATCAAAGACATAAAGTGAGACAATCACATAAAGTTAACTGAGGTTAAGTTACCTAACCGAAGTTCAGTTACCTAACCACGGTTAAGTTTGGGGGAAATAATGCAAAATATGACCTTGACCTTGGTAATATTTGTCGTTCAGTGATGTCCACTAATGGCAACAATACATGTGACCAAGTATCAAAAAAAGAAATTAAAGTTATCAGAAAAAGTTAACTGAGGTTAACTTACCTAACCAAATTTATGTTTAGGGTAAATAACGCAAAACATGACCTTGACCTTGGTATTTATTGTCGGTCAGTGATGTCCACCAATGCCAACAATACATATGACCAAGTATCAAACAAAAAAAATGAGGCAATCACATACAGTATACTGAGATTAACTTACCTAATCAAGTTTAAGTTTTTGGAAAATAAAGCTAAATATGACCTTGACCTTGCCAATTCTGGCTTTACAAGATGTCCCTTGACCCAACAAAGCATCTTACTAAGTTTCAGAAAAAATCGAGCATTAATTAATCTTACATTCTGAAAGGAGAAAATAATGTTTCCATTTAGCCATTTCATTTTCATTGAAATTCAAAAAAATATATAATTCCATAGGATTTACATTGAATTCATTCTTTTGAGTTTTCGTTAAAAGTTTCACAGACATGTTAACATTGTTTCACATTTTTGCAATGCATGATTATTTTTTTTAAATCAACAAATATAATGAAAACAAAATGCATTTGTAGCACATTTTTATCAGTAAATAATACCCAATGTTTACATTGAAAATAGATGTAAAATCGGACGTGCTGATTTATAAGTTTTGTTGAGTATATATTGACAGAAGGATGAACAGATAGATTAATCTAAGTGTCTCAACATGTAGCTAGAACAAAACAATTTTGAACATTAATACAAACACTAACAAATCATGCAAAAATAAGCAGATTTATTGCCTCCAAGAAGTAGTTTGCAACTGGAATAGTTTTCACATCAGTGACACAGAGCCATCTTTATTGTCTTACGTTTCAGAACTAAGTTGAACACTAGCGGGAGACTTCACGACGTCAGGGTCTGTATACACAATGTCATCAAATGCATCAGGATTCAACTTATTCATGTATTTCTGTATTTGTTCTTTTATTAGCTGAGATTATCTGAAAAATAAAATAAAGTAAATTTAAAGTTAGAAAATGTGTCCATGTGACACATGTAGTTGTAGTGTCCATGACACAGATACCACACTCCGCATTTTAGACAATAAGATTGCAGCACCACTGTCCTAGGTATTGTTTTTTAGTTTTAAGTAACAACTGAATCGTTGTTTTAACAGTTCACCAACACATTGTTTAGGTTATTTTGAGCTTCCCCAGAGACAGGGGAGGGACAAAAAGTAATCAGGGAACCCTGTTCTACTCTAACTATCAAACAGATTTGTATGGTTCATTAATATGCTCAGAGGATAGGCTTTGATACACAGGACCTATCCTACAGATGAGGCTATGGGAAGTGTCTTGTGTAGGAACACAATAAAATAACCCAGTGGTGCCAGTGACGCTTGAACTCGCAATCCCCAGATTCAGGGTTGAACTTGCTATCCACTGGACCACAGCAGCCTCTTTAAGTAACAACACGCATATGTCACTAGATAAAAGTTCAAGGGTGTAGGATATCGGTGACATAGCATTGGAGGTAATGAAAAAACCTTAACCAGAATCAATGAAGGTCAAGGTGACCTACCTTTGATCAGAATGTACTGAACTCGCCTACATTTAGTGTTTATCCAACTTTTCAACCAATCAGATGCCTCCGATTTTCAAATACTTGCATCATTTATTCATGAAGATAAGCAGTCTTCGTGATTACGAATGTGACCTTTATAGAGACTATCAATAAAACTTCGGTCAGTAGCTATGCTCCCTCCCTTTCGCTTCATCAAAATCAATGGTGTAAAATATAGGTCAGGGTCAGTCAGGTGACCTACTTTTAATCAAATTATATACGAACATTGACTGTTTACAAAACAGTGTATATTTATTTAAATCTGCCAACCAACCATGTATTGGTCAGCGTAACGTTTTCATTGTCAAAATGACCAATCAATCTCTGGTTGGCAATTTGCCTATGAATGATGACGTCACCGGTCAACGTTCATATAGTACTCAGCTAGATGTATCTGTGCATGAAGTTTGAAAAGTGTAGGAATATCGGTGACCTAGAGACGGAGCTCAAGAGAAAGGACAACCAGAATGAAAGGAGCATACAAAGTTGGTAAAACAACACTGACCTCACAAATTCGAAGTGTATAAACTCTCAGTTAGGCGTATGTGTGTATGGGTGTGAATAGCCTAAGGCTAGAACTGTAAAGTAAACAATTTTAACAAGAATCAAATAAGTGTAATAAGTAGGTCAAGGTCAGTTACAGTGACCTACTTTTTGTGTGATTAAATACTATTCTCCTAGATGTATCAATCAAAATACTACCAAGTATACAAAGTTTATGAAGATTGGTCCAGTAAAACTAAGATAACAACTAGCTTGGACAATATTTAACTAGACAAATATTTAACTAGACAATGTTGATGGAGGTACTGCATAATCCCTTATTTTTGAAAAGTCGAGTTAAAAAATTTAAATATTTTTTCAGGAGTTTGAAGTGAAAATTGATGTATTCTGATGAACAATCACACAGCGGTAGATATGCTCATCTTTCATTGTATATTACATATAGGTAAATACAAATATACATTACACAGGTGACAAAATTCCTTTTTTTCCGACTGGTTAAATTGCCAGCACATGATCACCTATACAACGTAATACGGACTCCATTCGAAAGTGATATTAACTCTGTTACTATTTTTAGCATGAAATTTACATAAACATGATAAGTGATAACAGTGCAAATTTAAACAGTGTAAATGATCAGCGAATGAATTATACCTGGTCGTCCTTTGCCAAAACAACTTGTTTCAAGTAATACCTTGCCATACAAATTCAATAACGTTTTTATTGTATACTTTCATGTTGTTTTCGATAGATATAAATTGTTTGATTATTATTTTATGTTGTAATCGCATTAATCTATCTATAGCTTTGGAATTCATATTTTTTCCATTTTTGCCGATGATTATTTGGTGCAAAATTATCAACGTATGATGCCAACGTGTTTTTATGATGATTTTTTTACGATTTGTTAGCGTTCAAGTCAGCAGATGAGTGATCATTTCAATTATTTTGGTCAATTTATGTCACAGAAACTTGGAAAACCATGCCGTTTTTATGTTGACACTAGGCGTTTTACAGGCTACAGCTATAAGTAGCTCCTTATCAGCGTTCAATAGGGGTCTTTGTCATCACTCAGTATAGTAGAATACTGACCGATTAACTCAATACAAAATAAATGGGACAATATGAAAGTATACAATAAATTAAGTAGAACAGGTGATATATTAATATAATAATTATTGACTTGTAACTTGGTTGCAAATACTAGCAATGTTTTATTTAATCACAGGAATTCGAAATTATATGTTGTGTATGAATAAAATGATGAAAAAACATATTTTAAACTCTCAGAGAGAACTTTCTTTAGAGTATAATAAAACGATGGGTGGGGTATATATTTTTATTTTTTTCATCATTTTATTCCTACACAACATATAAAATCGAATTTCTGTGATTTAATAAATCAATTGGTATGGACATTCTATACTGACACTGAAAAATGTGAAAGCTGAAGTATTAAATGCTGCATTAATTCATGGACATAAATACTCTGGATTCGAAACTGCCTACGCGCCCCTTGCTAATTATAGATTTATCCGCTGAATGGCAAATAAGGTGGTTCCCTAATAACTTTGCGGTATACAACAGGGTACCAGTTGGCTCTCCGATTAATCTAGGGTATGCAAGAGGGCACCAGTTATATGGCAAATAGGACACATTTATTTTTAAAATGTAAAATATGTACGCTTTTTTAAATCAAACTCCTCCTTTATTTACGGCAATATGTTGACAATGATGAATTGTTTGAAATGGCATTATTGTATAGATTCGGCGACTGGTATTGGATTTTAAGTAAACATTCATTTTGTTTGAAAATGTGTGTATTGAAATTGGAAAAAAAGGACACATTTCTTCTTTAAATAGTGAAATGTATACTGACTTTGGATTACAACTCCTCCTTCATTAATAAGCAATTTTCAAGAATCAGTTATATTGGTATTTTTAAGAAGATGCGATAACTGGTATTTGGTATCATAAAAGCGTTTATTCGGTATCAAATATGTGTACTGAAAATGGTTTAACAAATAACATAGGAACGCGTTTTTCATTATCAAGTGTAATGTGCATATTATATAAATCTAACTGTTTCTTTAGTAATGAGGGCTGGCGTGGCGCAGTCGGTAGCGCGGCGGATTTGTTACCGGAGGCCCCTGGTTCAATCCTCTGTGGTGCCACTGAGTTCCGTCGGTGTGTTCTTGGGCAAGACATTTTCCCTTAGCCTCGTCCGCTGGATGGGGACGTAAACCGGGCGGTCCCGTGTATCGGTCTATCCTCCGAGCACGTTAAAGAACCATAGGAATCTATTCGATAATAAGAGTAGGGCAGGTTGCCGGATTCCTATGTATCCTTCCCCTCTCTCTGGGGCGGCTCTAAATAACCTATACTGTGTTGATGAGCCGTTAAACAACATTCAATTCAATTCTAGTAATGACATATATGATGTTTAAACTCATGAACTGATTATATTGGTATTGCTATTTAGAGTTGGCTACTAGTGTTTACTTTCAAGAAAACTTTTATTTAGGTCTCAAATTTGTGTACTGAAATTGGTAAAAAAATAAACAGAAAGTACCATTTATTAAAAACGTGTCAAAGTGTAACTATTTGATACCTTTTTGAAATCAACCATTTTGATTTATTTGACATGATGTTCAAACTTGCATGTTGATTATAGCATTCCGTAGGTATCTTGGCTCATTTTGAGTTTGAAGAAGACTTAGCATACAAACACGTATTTTATCAAAAGATGTTCGTAGAGATAGTATGATACTCACTTACCTGTATGCATATCCATGATTGTTTTACAATAATATTTTTGAATTCCTACATTTACATTTCGCACTAAATCTTAATCACTGTCTCACGAAAAAAGAACAACTTCGATTTAGCACCCAATTTTGAGGGCGCTATATGTCAATTTTCATCCCAGATTTCATATAACATAAGTCGAGGCGCGTTCACTTCCCACGCTTTTATATTTTTCTTTTACCGCCATTCAACAGGAAACAATATGCCGACATGACTTTGAATTATATTTGGTACCACACTTCAAAAGGTGACAATATGCCGACAGGGTTTGAAAATGATACGACCACCCATCGAGCATGACCATTACACATATTCGGTATAACACGAATGGATAGAAGTAATTCGATCACAGTCTTGGATCTGTTATTTGCCATAACACGGTGGACTAGGGAAAACAGGGTGTTGTAATTAGTGTCATGTGTGATTATATTTTATTAAATAACAACCGACATGAAGTTGTTAACTCATTGTTTTTATTACAAAATACAGATGAAGTTGATACGTGCATATGCTAATGTGACCGTGCATGCATATATATATTATGTGAACATCGGAATCACAGTTTGTCTGTTAATACTACTACTAATAAGCCACATCTTTGAAGATTTGTCTCCATAGAATTGAATTGAATTGGGGTTTTAAGGCACACCAACACATGAAAGGTTAATGGCGCCTAACAGGAATGAACATGCCAGGCTCATCCTCCATGTACACCGAGATAAAATATGGAGAACGGGCCTAGAACCTTCTCACCCTGAACTGCAGAGCGGCTGCAAATTCTATTGTAGACTCTCCATTTATGCTGGAGCCACATTATAGTTTTTCTGCCACTGCTCTAGTGATATGAGCGAGATGGCACCTGAAACAATGCAGGGGTCATGATGAAGACTTTTAATGAGCATAAACAAAAATGAACATGAATTTGGGGGGTTTCTACCCCTCTGCCTTCCCCTCCAATGGGATCTGTAGTGGCCCTATTCTTTGCCCCGTAACCACACGGGGCGTCTCCATAGAAAATAATCCAAAAACGATATATATTTAATATAAATGTATATGTTTTCCTAAATTTCAGTACGGTTCTAAATTTAGTATTTATGTATCTTATTCTCAGCTTTATATAAAATAAAAATATTGGCGTGCACATCCTATCTTCTGCTGCAATGATTTTCAGCGTCTGCTTTCGTAAAATGTGTTCATATGTAAGTAGATGACTTGCAAGTATATGCTAGCCTTACATATAAAATAAACAAAGGGTTAATGTACATTAGTTTATATTAATAAATTGTACAACACTAAATGAATAATTTGTTTTTAGAACATTCACATCACTGTTGCAGTTTGCATACGATCAAACGAAAGGATATTTTGTTATTAAGTTTGTAACTATTAAAGCTAAACAGACATCGCTATAAAGAACAAAGAATTATCTCTCATATCATCTTTAAATGATCCATCTAACTCATGTACTATTCTCAAAACAAAAATATTAACAACAATATGTATATTACGTTTTCTTACATTAATTTGATCTATTTGTAAAACGGTGCGTAACTTAGCGCAACGCGCATGCGAGAAAAAAACTTACCTGTACGCGCAAGTATTCATGGGTAAATTATTATTCGGCGGATAAATTGGATTTAAGACTTGTTTCGAATCCAGTGTATGTAGGTCTATGATTAATTTGCTGAAGATATTTTAAGCGACAAGCAATATATTCAGAAGAATGAAACCCACTCTTTTCCTTTCATGACGTGGGAAAATGCATGCAGTACCACAGTTGGAACTTCAACTATAAACAATCAAACTGATCAATGACTATAAATAACAACCTATACAAAATGCTCATATCTACAACAAAACCCACATATCTACACAAACGCTTATATCTACACAAAACGCTCATATCTACACAAAATGCTCGTATCTACACAAAACGCTTATATCTACAAAATGCTCATATCTACACAAAATGCTGCCTGAACAACACTCACAAACACTTTTTTGAAACTATCTTATGACAAGGTAGAGTGCATGCAGTACTAGTTTTCACATCTGTGGTCAGATACAAATAACCACATCCGTCTGGTGTTAGTATCACTTTAGTAAAACATAAATTTGAAATGATTACAAGCATTAAAAGTGGAAGGAAACTTGATGATACAACAATGGTAGACTACAGGAAAGCCTTTGACATTTAACTGTTGATTACCAATAATGAACACCTGCACACCTACTTCATATAATTAGAACTTGTCCAGTTTCATGTTAAAGGGACATACCACAATCTTGATTTTTTTTTTGAACTCTCACCATCCCCTAAGTTTTGTATCTACATTATTTGCATTTGCAATTATTAATAATTATGTAAATAGTTCAAAGCAAATTGTGTTTTCATATAACTAATTGTTCATAATATTGCACCAGTAATATACATTAGAAGGGTGTTCACGGAACACTTGTGTCGCCTGCCGTGTACTTTTCAAGTTGTGGCCAGTTACGAGCTTGTTAGGCTGCAGGTTAAAGTTTTATGAAAGGGGGCATAACTCTGCCAAAATGACACGAGTAACAACATTCCTTAGGTTAAGATGTGTGTGAAGTTTCATGAAAACAGGTCACATACTTTTCAAGTTATGGCCAAGGTTAGGTTGCAGGTTAAAGTGAGACGGACGGACGACGATGGACGACAGACGACAAAGTAATCCCTATATGTCTGCCACGCTACGCAGGCGACACAATAAAGCTAACTTAAAGGTAGAATGAAGATTTTTTTATTTTGAAAACTTCCAATTTGATTACACCATATTTAATTATATGTAACAGATTTCAAGTGAACATGATACTGGATTAATAAATCTAGTTATCATTTTAATTCTTGATAAAAATCTTCAAGACTGTGATGTGTCCCTTTGTTCTGTATCATTACATATACAGAAATCTCAGTTGTTCACAAATAGGAACGTTCAGATCCTATATAATCCATGTATGCCAGAGCTTCCTTTCAGTGACACTGTAGGTGTGAAAGTGAGCATAAGCATGGTATGACCAACAGACATGCAGAATTAGATCATTAGTACAGACTGACACTAGAACCAGATTATGTGTACCTAAATGATGCTGCAAATTCATCAAGGTCATAGGCACAGTCTGAAACAATGGATGACAATCACAAATCAGAGAGAAAATGAAAAAAACCTGATCAGACCTTATACGCATTTGCTGTAAATAAATCTTAAAATACTCAACAAAGTATGAACATATGATGACTGCATGTTTCACGTTAGACAATACTCAACAAAGTATGAACATATGATGACTATGCATGTTTCACGTTAGACAATACTCAACAAAGTATGAACATATGATGACTATGCATGTTTCACGTTAGACAATGGAAAGTGTCTTGTACTGTTATAACTCCAGTTTTACAGGTTAGGTTATACAGCGACATTAGGCAGAGATAAGAACAGGATGATTAACTTATTTTTTGGCATATAAAACAAGGATATCTTTGATAACCAGATGTGCTGTAAAGTTTTATCTTACGCACCACTGCTGGATGGATAAAAAATCTCGCGCATCAACAATGACATCGAAAATGTCAACAGTTGCATGTCTTGCAAACAAATGTACAATTACCCTAATTAATGCACAAAATGCACTGTAAATTTTAAGTTAAGGAAAAGTGTCAATCTGATTAAGTTTGGGAATTCCAACCATCAGTAACTGTTTCATTGGTACTTCTGAAGGGCCTTGGTTCAATCAACACTGGATAGTGTTGAAAGATTCTTAGTCCTTCAGACATGCCAGAGGCGAAACTTCTAATTATATATTCACTATTAAACTAGAAATGTGTCAAAAAGATATGGATGCAGTGAGAGTCGGCTATACATTAAATCAGAGATTTGCTTTTAAAAAGTCAAAAACTCTGCTAAAAATCAACCCAGTGCAATGATGACAATAAAATCATAATTCTGTCGTGACAAAGAAAACTACCGCGTTTTAAAGTAATCAATGAAAAATGACAGAATCACTGCACACACAATGTTTTCAGTGACACATTTAACAAATGTGACCTATGTGAAATATGTGACCTGCATGACATGTGTGACATATGTGACATGACATAGATACAGATGATGACACAACACAACATATACTTTGAATGCCCTGGTTACATGATGTACGACATGACCTTCTGCCTACAACGAGAGGTAGAACAGAAGAAATTAAGTACCCACTACCGTCCCAATTAACATGCGCCAGTTGTCAATCATTTATCCATTGAACCAATCAAACCAATACTATTCCTCCGTCAAACAATAGCACGTGCAACAGTATAATAAACCACGTGCAACTGCATTATAATAAAGCCTATTGTTAATATACTCCAACATCAACAATAGGGCGGAGATATCTAAGTACTTGCGTCATGTTAAATGCTTCATTTGTTACCTAACAGTCAGCTGCCAATTAAACAAAAATCCAATATTGCTTTTAATGCAATGTATTAACAGGAAACAACATTTCCCCCTTAAAAAGCATTATTTTACATTCTCTTGTGTGACTCTTTAACTGAGGTTGGACTGTATTTAGGTATATATTGTTCGACTTGTACTCTTATCAGGACAGATTTGATCTGACATTTATATAATGAATCAGTTTTGTTCCTTACCATCAGTAAAGGCGGTGTCTGCCATCACTAGTTGGAAGATTTTTGGGTAGAGGTGTTCCTTATCCTTGCCGAGTAGCTCCGTGGCAAGCCTGGCTCCCTCCTCAATGTTCTCATCTTCGTCCTCCTGCAGGGCCTGGCAATCAAAAATAGGAATGTTAATACAGCAGGGCCTGGCAATCAAAAATAGGAGTGTTCATACAGCAGGGCCTGGCAATCAAAATAGGGATGTTAATACTGCATGGCCTGGCAATCAAAAATAGGAGTGTTAATACTGCATGGCCTGGCAATCAAAATTAGGTATGTTAATACTCCAGGGCCAAACAAACAAAAACAGGAATGCTAATACTGCAGGGCCTGGCAATCAAAATAGGGATGTTAATACTGCATGGCCTGGCAATCAAAAATAGGAGTGTTAATACTGCAGGGCCTGGCAATCAAAATAGGGATGTTAATACTGCATGGCCTGGCAATCAAAAATAGGAATGTTAATACTGCAGGGCCTGGCAATCATAAATAGGAGTGTTAATACTGCAGGGCCTGGCAATCAAAAATAGGAGTGTTAATACTGCAGGGCCTGGCAATCAAAAATAGATGTGTTAATACTGCATGGCCTGGCAATCAAAAATAGGAGTGTTAATACTGCAGGGCCTGGCAATCAAAAATAGGAGTGTTAATACTGCAGGGCCTGGCACTCATAAATAGGAATGTTAATACTGCAGGGCCTGGCAATCAAAAAAAGGAGTGTTAATACTGCAGGGCCTGGCAATCAAAAATAGGAGTGTTAATACTGCAGGGCCTGGCAATCATAATAGGAATGCTAATACTGCAGGGCCTGGCAATCAAAAATAGGAGTGTTAATACTGCAGGGCCTGGCAATCAAAAATAGGAGTGTTAATACTGCAGGGCCTGGCAATCAAAAATAGGAATGTTAATACTGCAGGGCCTGGCAATCAAAAATAGGAGTGTACAAACTTATTTTTTAAAAATCTATTTTTAACTGTGGCAGCCATCTTGAATTTCTGGCCGATCTGAAATTTTGCTAGGATCAATTAGACATTAAGAGCAACATTCCTGTAAAGTTTCATGAAAATCTGCCAAGTAGTTTTAGAGGAGTAGTTGCTACAAGTTTTTACTATATGACTCTTATGTAAACAAAGATGGCCGCTGGCAGCCACGTTTAACGTCGAATCAAAACAATTTTTGATAAGGACCAACATCATGTCATGCTGATCATTTTAGAAAAAGTCCCATATCAATATCACTTATAGTTTTCAAGAAGTAGTCGCTACAAACTTGTATTTTGAAAATTTATTTTTAGCTGTGGCGGCCATCTTGAATTTCCGGCCGACCTGAAATTTTGCTAGGATCAATTAGACATCAAGAGCAACATTCCTGTGAAGTTTCATGAAAATCCGTCAAGTAGTTTCAGAGGAGTAGTCGCTACAAGTTTTCATTATATAACTCTATGTAAACAAAGATGGCCGCTGGCAGCCATGTTTAACGTCAAATCAAAACGATTTTCGACAAGGACCAACATCATGTCATGCTGATCATTTTAGAAAAAGTCCCATATCAATATCACTTATAGTTTTCAAGAAGTAGTCGCTACAAACTTGTATTTAAAAAATCTATTTTTAGCTTTGGCGGCCATCTTGGATTTCACATCAACATGAATTTTTGCTAGGATCAACTAGACTTCATGGGCAACATTTTTGTAAAGTTTTATGAATATCCATCAAGTAGTTTCAGAGGAGTAGTCGCTACAAATAAAAGTTAACGGACGGACAGACGGACGGACGACGGACGCCGCACCACGGCATAAGCTCTGCTGATCTCTGATCAGTAGAGCTAAAAAAGGAGTGTTAATATTGCAGGGCCTGGCAATCAAAAATAGGAATGTTAATACTCCAGGAACCTAGCAATCAGGAATGTTAATACTCCAGGGCCTGGCAATCAGGAATGTTAATATTGCAGGGCCTGGCAATCAGGAATGTTAATACTTCAGTGCCTGGCAATCAAAAATAGGAATGTTAATACTGCAGGGCCTGGCAATCATAAATAGGAATGTTAATACTCCAGGAACCTAGCAATCAGGAATGTTAATACTCCAGGGCCTGGCAATCAGGAATGTTAATATTGCAGGGCATGGCAATCAGGAATGTTAATACTTCAGTGCCTGGCAATCAAAATTAGGAATGTTAATACTGCAGGGCCTGGCAATCAAAAATAGGAGTGTTAATACTGCAGGGCCTGGCAATCAAAAATAGGAGTGTTAATACTGCAGGGCCTGGCAATCAAAAATAGGAGTGTTAATACTGCAGGACCTGGCAATCAAAAATAGGAGTGTTAATATTGCAGGGCCTGGCAATCAAAAATAGGAATGTTAATACTCCAGGAACCTAGCAATCAGGAATGTTAATACTCCAGGGCCTGGAAATCAGGAATGTTAATATTGCAGGGCCTGGCAATCAGGAATGTTAATACTTCAGTGCCTGGCAATCAAAAATAGGAATGTTAATACTGCAGGGCCTGGCAATCATAAATAGGAGTGTTAATACTGCAGGACCTGGCAATCAGAAATCGGTATGTTAATACTCCAGGGCCTGGCAATCATAAATAGAAATGGTAATACTGCAGTACCTGGCAATCAAAAATAGGGATGTTAATACTGCATGGCCTTGTAATCAAAAATAGGAGTGTTAAGACTGCAGGGCCTGGCAATCAAAAATAGGAGTGTTAATATTGCAGGGCCTGGCAATCAAAAATAGGAATGTTAATACTCCAGGAACTGGCAATCAGGAATGTTAATACTCCAGGGCCTGGCAATCAGAAATGTTAATACTGCAGGGCCTGGCAATCAGGAATGTTAATACTTCAGTGCCTGGCAATCAAAAATAGGAATGATAATACTGCAGGGCCTGGCAATCATAAATAGGAGTGTTAATACTGCAGGACCTGGCAATCAGACATCGGTATGTTAATACTCCAGGGCCTGGCAATCATAAATAGAAATGGTAATACTGCAGGACCTGGCAATCAAAAATAGGAATGTTTATACTGCAGGGCCTGGCAATCAGGAATGTTAATACTTCAGGGCCTGGCAATAATAAATAGGAATGGTAATACTGCAGGACCTGGCAATCAGGAATGTTAATACTTCAGGGCCTGGCAATCATAAATAGGAATGGTAATACTGCAGGGCCTGGCAATCAGGAATGTTAATACTTCAGGGCCTGGCAATCATAAATAGAAATGATAATACTGCAGGACCTGGCAATCAAAAATAGGAATGTTAATACTGCAGGACCTGGCAATCAGGAATGTTAATACTTCAGGGCCTGGCAATCAAAAATAGGAGTGTTAATACTGCAGGACCTGGCAATCAGAAATCGGTATGTTAATACTCCAGGGCCTGGCAATCATAAATAGAATTTGTAATAGTGCAGGACCTGGCAATCAAAAATAGGAATGTTAATACTGCAGGGCCTGGCAATCAGGAATGTTAATACTTCAGGGCCTGTCAATAATAAATAGGAATGGTAATACTGCAGGACCTGGCAATCAGGAATGTTAATACTTCAGGGCCTGGCAATCATAAATAGGAATGGTAATACTGCAGGGCCTGGCAGTCAGGAATGTTAATACTTCAGGGCCTGGCAATCATAAATAGGAATGATAATACTGCAGGACCTGGCAATCAAAAATAGGAATGTTAATACTGCAGGACCTGGCAATCAGGAATGTTAATACTTCAGGGCCTGGCAATCAAAAATAGGAATGGTAATACTTCATGTCCTGGCAATCACAAATAGGAATGTTAACACTGCAGGGCCTGGCAATCACATAGAAATGTTAATACTTCACCGAAGAGGTTGAACTGACAAATGCTCACACTAATGTCATTAAGATTAAACCAACTAGCTAAAAATAAAGATAAGATTATCTAACACACCCTTAGTTAAATATTCCTTAAATCTTAATTCACAAAGACTTGATTAAACATGGCTGTCAAGAATACCATCACACAATGGAGACAAATTGCCAGGCTGATTTTGAAATTTATATCTTTTAGAAACAGTGCAACAAAATGTATTTTAAAAAATATATGATTGTTAGATAACTTTCACAGAGTTAAACTAGAAGTTAAATTGGAATATACATGGTTTTTAGAAGTGATCTTAGAGGGATACATGGCAAATCCTGACTAGTGAAAATACTCTGATCCTTATGCTAGTATTTTTACTCAATTTAAATTTGTGAAAATCATAATTACCTGAAATAGTTTCCCCCATACATGTACTCAGTTATTTTCATAAAATTGGCATTGTATAAATATATCAAAGTACACATTTAAATATTTCAAGCTTGCCTTGTGTCATTTTAAAAAAAGTGAAAGGTCTAATTAAAGAAATGTTTTCAACACTGAACATTACAAACATGGATTTTATAAACAATGGCATGCTATGTAGCAGAGAACACGAGACCACTCAGCTTTCGAGGCACACATAAGCTTATACAAGAGCTGTTGGAGGACAGCGTGCCCGACTTTCAAACCTTGTTTATTTATAGAGAATTTAAGTTGAGAAGGGGGCATAATTCCGCTTAATTGCATGATTACAGAAGTATGGCACTTTTCTCTATGAGTTCTTCTTATGACAGTGAATGCACCAGTGAAGTTTCATTGGCTTCTTTTAAGTGGATTCTGAGATATATATAAATATATGACGAACAATGTGAATTTAAAAACAACAACGAAAAAGGGCATACTTCTACTTAATTGCATTACAGAATATTGGCAGCGCTTATCTCTGTGTTTCTTATATGTCAGTAAATTCCTGTGTTCATTGAATTCCATCAACGGGTTTCATTAGTTCACCTACCTGTACAGTCTTGTAGACTTGTATGAGTTTTTCAGCGCCCAGTTCCTCCTCTAGTTGGGCTCGTGATTCCTCTAGCCGCCCAAACAGATCGTAATCTCCCACCTCATCTCCATCATTAAAGTCACTATCACTGTCCTCCTCCTCTGTAACATTACAAGGAAATTACATTACAAGGAAATTACATTACAGGGAAATTACATTACAAGGAAATTACATTACAGGGAAATTAAAAGATAAGAAAAAAGACACAACATAATTGTCTACTGGAAATATTGTTTCTGTCTATCTATCTATCTATCTATCTATCTATCTATCTATCTATCTATCTAATAAAAGTGAATTTACATATACGTATTGGAAATTGAATATAGAAAAGTAGTCATTTCCAATTCCAAAATATTTGATACATCACTTTAGTTTTTGATTTTAATTTCATTAATATACTCTATTTTTGTCTTTAGATAAATCATACTCCCCAAAGTCAGTACCTGTGTATTTAAAACATATTTTATAAAAACAGTTACCGAATATTTTTTCACCAGAAACTACCTGAAACATATTCCCTAAAGAGGATACCTGTTTGAAAGAGTCCAAATATGATATCTCCCCGCTCCTCGGGAGTCTGGGGATTCTCGTTGTCAACAGAGTGAGACCTCTGCATCACGCCATCTTCATCCATGCCATTAGCTATGTCTTGATCTTCTACATTTGAAAAGATAAAAATTAAACATCATAAAATATCATAAAACTTAATTTATGAAATATTTTTAGAGAAGAAAAGTTTATAAGCAATGTGCTCAGCTTAGTACTTGCATTGTTAGATAATTTGATATACTGTATAATCCCATTTAAACGCCTTTACACATTTTCCTTTTTCTCTTTTTTTTTTTTTGCACATTATACCTCTAAAATGATTGCAGGGAGGTGTTTTTCTAAACTAGACCTCAAGTCAGACTACTGGCAAGACTAGACCTCATAATATGTAAAAAAAGAAAAGAAAAGTGGGGGGCCTTTATCAGGGTGGGTGGGGGTGTTTATACGGGAATAAAAATAAGCTTACACCAAACATTAGATGGTACAGAAGGACTTATCAAGACTTACACCATGAACACAACTGTGGGGAGGTTAACCTGTCCAATGAAAAACCTTAATGCTGATGCAATAAAATGCTGCACTGCATTTAAGGTATTCTTCAGAAGTACTGGTTCATCAAACTGTTAAATAGTACATTCTTACCCTAAAAACACAATGACTCAATGTGTCAACTGAAGAGCAATTGTCTAGGTTTGAATTAAATAAACGTAGGAATTAAACAAGTTGACAACAAACCATTTGAATCATCTACAACTTCATCACCATTTTCCAGATCGTCTCTTTTCTCATCACCACCATCATCATCATCATCGACATTGTCATCATCATCAGCATCATCATCCCCATCGGCAGCAGCATCAATATCATCATTGTCTACATCATCCTCTGTGTCCTCTACATCCCCGTCGTTTGTGTCGCCGCGACTCTCTCTGTCACTGGACATGCTGAACTTCACCGGTGATTTCTTGCTGTCATCGTCAGCTGTAACATAGAATTGGAGTTTCATGCAAAAGGCGATCTCCGGACCAGGAAATTAATTTGAATAAGCGATGGATTTTGAGGAATAATAGTTGTACTATTGAGGAAAAACTACAATGAATTATATAGGAGTTATGTTGGGAACAGAAAATATGTTAGTTACCAGTGGTAATTGAAAAACAGAGGTGGAGGAATAGAGGTTTGACTGTATTAGTTAAATCCGAGCAGTCATTTGTTCTGTTCCATTAAGCTGTAGATCAACCGACTTTAAATAAGTTTATTATCAACATGCCTGTGCTTAAAAATATCTTGCAGCCCTCTGTAATGCTAACTAGAGATGTGCTGATAGAAATTTACCTTATTTTATCTGTAAGTTGTGAGTGATTTCTTAAAAAACAAAAGTAAAATTTGTCTTGAAATCAATCACTTACATTTTCGAGATGAAATAAGAAAACATGTTTTTCTAGCATCTGTATCAATTTTATTTTAAATAACTTTTAAATCACAGAATTATATTACTCCTCTACATTCAATCACCCTTTTTTAGCCATGTATAAACAGGGCTCCAGAAATTGGATAGCCCGACGCCCGGGGCTAGTCAAAATTGAAGTCGAGCTTGTAACAAATTCCATGCAGTTAGCCCGTCGGGCTAGTCCAAAAAAAATAAATAATCCCACTGCCTAAATTACAAGATCTGTGTATAACAAACACGCGCCCGTCAGGCACCTGTAATAAAACATCCCCCACATGTGTCATAATCTGTTAATTGCACTCGCTTAGGTAATTCAATTAGCATTCGCCGCGGGCGTCGGCGATTTTCAACATCAAAACAAAACATGCTGTAAGTCCATCCTCCAAGAACCTTAATTGACAGTCGGCATTACCCAATCAATTGATGTGTAGTATTTCAACTCGGGTCGATTAGCCAATGAAACAACTTTTTAAAAATACTACCGGTTGATCACATATTCGTCACGTGGTCAGCTCAAAATGGCGGTACAGACTCAAACGATTACAAATAGGCCGATACAGAATCGCAATCAACACAATCACGCTGATTTGTCGGCGACTTTTGATGAATCAAGAGACCATGGACTTTTGATAATGGAAGCATGCTTTATATGAAACTGTGAAAAGCGAAATATATCAATAATTAGATAACATTTAGAAATTCCTGACTCAGGGGAAAGAACTCCCGCGAAACTGATAAGATACACGGAAATATATGTAATATATTTGTGAGAAGAAATATCAATTTCTTTGTAAATAAATTTTAAACAGTTATTTTCATATACAGTTAACAGTTTATATTTATTTTCCAATGTATTTTGCCGATTAAAATGCCTTTCTGGAGGAACTGGACTTGAAAACTTGTATCACTGTATACAATTTGTGGGTGGGGTAATGCTAAAACAAAATAAAAAATCCTAAATTGTTCCATCTTACCATTGCTACGCTTTCACCCAATGACTACTGTCAACGCAACTTAAACGTACATCAATTGGTTATGAGAAGATAAGAATTACTGATTTTTTTTTTAATTTTCTCAGTATTTAATGAATTATAATGAGTATCTGAATCCGTTAAATCAGAATCAGCTTTAACATAATGAGATGTTGTCAGCTGGGTATAAGTAATAGATAGAGTCAGGTCTCAGTGAGCTGGTTCATTTAAATAAATTTTACTGAAACGAGATACGTAAAAGTATTGCCAAACAAGATAAATGATAACTGACAAAGACAAATACAAACAGACACATTACTTTTAAGGCAAGTAAAAAAACAGGGCTTGTGACAAAAAAACTCAGGGCTAGTGAAAAAAACAACAGGGCTAGTGGATTTTCAGGACCCACTAGCCCTGGGCTAGTCCTCTAAAAAATAATTCTTGGAGCACTGATAAACAGCATATTTCCAAAAGTAGCTGAACATAATATTCTAGTGTTTTTTTAAAGGAAACCCTATACTTTGACACACAGTAAAACCCCAAGTTGCACATTAGATCCCTCATGACTTACAATCGTCCACTAGGAGGCTCTGCATGGTGGCTCGGACACTCATCAAGTCTGCTATGTCCTCATCACTGAAACATTGGAATGATAAATAATATAAATTAGTTAGTGTTATAGTAATAAATGTACATTGTTATTTAAAACGTTTGCTTTTGTTTCTTATTCAAAATCGAAGAAGTTAAAAACGTGCAATGCTCCCTTGATAGTTTTGCTGTTTTTGAGGGTTCTGCATGCCATCCCATTGTGTTCTTGTTGTGTTATTTACTTGTTTAAAGTTTCATTTTATTATCTTGTGGTTTTAGGGATATGCTGCAGACAAAAATGTGTAATGGGCAGACGTCCATACAAACAAACCAACAAAGATAAAACAGACATCAAAACAGTGGAATTGTCCTGAATAAGCTTTGACCCGAAACTTTGATATTTACCGATAAGCATAAGGTGCTTCATTTAATATTTCATCAGTACCAATTTACAAAACAGACATGACCTTGTCTACAGACAGACGGGAAGACAGAAGCCGGGTGATCATGTCCCCAACCTAATTCTAGTAAGCTGCATACTGCCTTTTTGTGATACACAATACTACAAAGTTTAATTTATTGCCTTTATATGCATTATGACACCCCCTTCCCCTCCAAAAATTAATAAAGATGTTTGGATTCCATTTTATTTCCATTCATCAACATGGTCTTGTTTTAATATATATATATATTGTTTCATGTTTATTATAATTATCTTGATCTGTTTAAGAGTGGATAAGATCCAGTCTTCAGACAGACAATCAATATATCCTTTAAACCGTTTGATGAGGATAAAAAGAGGCAAAGAAGTGCAGAAAAAACTTCCGAATGCTAGTTGTGAATAACACACTAAATGTTACATACTCTTCCTCCTCCTCCTTGTCGTCTCCGTCCTCCTGCTGTTCTACATTCTCCCCCTCCCCGCCATCATCTCCGCCATCCTCCTGCTCATCTGCTGATTTGGTTGCATTCTCCATACTACTGTATACAGCTGCCAAACTGTCGTCATCCTTATACACACAATATAGTACACAGTATTAACAACTGTCACATCCGGGCATTAGTTACATATTTCCAAGATGTTGAGATATTCAGTAGGTGAAAATAAAGGGATTTACTCGGACTTAATCCTCAATCTCTATATGAAAAATCAAAATATTTGACCACAACTTAAATTACATATATCCAGACTGGTGTTTTTAAAACAAGGCAGAACCAATAGATACATAGAGGATCTGACATGAGATGTCATTTCATACAAAATTTTATTAAACGAGTTCAGGAATTTGTTATTAAGCGAGCCTCTGGACGAGTTTAATAAAATTTTGTATGAAATGACAACGAGTGTCAGATCCTTTTTATCACATGAATTTTGAAATTTTGGAATTCTGAATTTGAATTTTTGAAATTTTGATAAACACTGAGTGTTAAAGTGTGACGGACGACAAAGACGACGGACGACTGACAAAGTGATCCCTAAGTGTCTGCCATGCTACGCAGGCAACACAAATACACAAATATGCACCCGTTTCAAATACCAGAACAAATTATGCATCTGCATTGGTGCCAAACTGTCAAATTACTATCAGATGATAATGGAAAGCATGTTGTTGTAGGTGTATAAAGAATTACAATCAATCATTTTCTTCATCAGAATCTTCATCCTATTTATAGACATTTCGTACATACATTTTAAGGTACAGGCATGCATTTATAGTTTTTAAAGTTATGTACCTCTTCAGCAACTGTAGAAATATCATCCAAGCTCCTGACTCTGATATTGGACGTTTCTTTGTTCATCGTCTTGAACACCTTGGTGAGGTCTGGCTCTGAACATGTCCTCAGTAACTCGCTGAACGCCATGTCAAAACTGCCCATAGTGATACCGAGCACTAACCCTGTCTTACGCTTCTCTCTGTGAAATCAAAACAAGAACAGTCACTACAACTCATCCAGGAAACTATAGTCTGTAGCGACAATCTACTTCGAGAAAATATTTGCTGGCTGATTTGTCTCCGTTCTTTTTTCTGTTAACACTTGTTTAATCGTTTATCTAATGGTTTTTTGTAAATCCGTTTAGGAATTTGTCTACTAACACAAACTTATATAATTTATTTTAATGTTATACACTATTCAATGTTAAATAAAAAACATCACATATTCTTTTTTGTATATCAAAGAAAAGGGTGTAACTTGGAACATGTGTGCTTTTCGAAATGAACATTTTCTAAACATTTCCGCAACCAATTACGAGACCAGTTTGTTATATCTGAATAATGTTTCAGTCTGAACAATGACTACAAAACACAAACATCTATTCAGTTGTGTCATCAGCATTATGCAGGTGATATAAACACGTACCCCTGTTCTGATAATTCTTTCACAACAACTTGTTCATGTTTCGTGTCCGCCTCCTTCTTGTCATCTGTATTTTCCTCCTCTTCTAGTTCCACCTTCTCAAACAGGGAACCAGCACCCTCGCTCTTCACGGATGTGGGGCGACTTGCAGATTCTGACAATTAGAAGTTATATACAGGAACTATTACAGATTTTATACGGGAATGCGACATTAGTAAGGAATGTTATTTTCCAACTTAAAATAACTTTAAAATTTGATCGCAATTACACAAATGATCGACTTATGGGCAGTTGTCAAGACTTACTCCAGAACTCAGATTTACAGGATGTAGGTATAAACAAATGTTCTGTTACAAATGTTCGACAAAAGCAACTCAAAGGAAATGAGTGTTACGCAACTTTTGTTTTCAAGGAGCGTGGACCTTCCATGTTTGACCTACATGGAAAACCCATTCAAAACAATTCCTGAACTGAATTGAACTGAATGTTGTTTAACGGCTCATCAACACAGTATAGGTTATTTATAGCCGCCCCAGAGAGAGGGGAAGGATACATAGGAATCCGGGAACCGTGCCCTACTGTTATTATCGAATAGATTCCTATGCTTCTTTAACGTGCTCGGAAAAAAGACTGATACACGGGACCGCCCGGTTTACGTCCCCATCCGACGGACGAGGCTAAGGGAAAGTGTCTTGCCCAAGAACACACCGACGCAACTCAGTGGCACCACGGAGGATTGAACCAGGGGCCTCCGGTTACAAATCCGCCGCGCTACTGACTGCGCCACGCCAGCCCTCCAAAACAATTCCTGATATTAACTATCGATCACATGTTGATAAATGAAACTAAGAGAGATAGAGCATGCAGAGTGTTAATACTAGATTGTAATGTCTGTTTTGAAACATGATTTCAGAAAAAAGAAAACAATAGTGCCAAATAATAAATTATAAATAATCATGCAATAACAGTCGCAAATATTTTATTCTGTCCAAAATTTGAAAACTGAGCTATATTACACTACCACATTTTGCTGCCTTGCCAAGCCCTAACACCTAAAAGCAGTAGCAATATTTATCAGCAAAAAAAAAAAAGCACGAATTGCACTACCCATCTGATGACCTTGCACACAACATACCAAATTGCTTAGGGGCATCAGGCTTTGGAAGCAAGACAGGTTTGGGAAACAGTAGAGGTTTCTCTGGAACTGCAGGCTTCCTGGCAGGGAGTGGAGGTTTCTCAGATACAGATTGATCTGTTTGGCTGCTCAACTTCTGCGGTGATTTCTCTTTGATTTCAGAAATAGATTGTGATTGGTCTGTTGTCTCCGATTCCGTGATTTCATTGGTTGGTTTGTTTTTATCAACAGTTTGATTGGATGATGGTTCTTTGACCTTTTCTGGTGATGATGGAGCTTTAATGTCTTTTATGGGAGATGATCTTGGAGATGACTTTGGTGAATTCTGATCGTCTGATGTAGGTGGAGGAATGTTTTGATTGGTTCTTGCATTTTCTGAAGACAACATTTATATTACAGCAATCACAGAGGTACAACAGGCAAAAGATAAAATAGCAATGCAAAGAAAAAGCGAACAATAAAGTTATAAATAACAAGAGGTCAATGACCTTGAAGCTCTACTGATTGATTCTGATTTCAGGAAGTAGTCGCTACAGACTTGTTTTTTGAAAATCTATTTTTAACCGTGGCGGCCATCTTGAATTTCCGGCCGACCTGAAATTTTGCTAAGATCAATAAGACATTAAGAGCAACATTCCAGTGAAGTTTCATGAAAATCCGTCAGGTAGTTTCAAAGAAGTAGTCGCTACAAGTTTTCATTATATAACTCTATGTAAACAAAGCAGCCATGTTTAAGGTCAAATCAAAACGATTTTCGACAAGGACCAACATCATGTCATATTGATCATTTTAGAAAAAGTCCCATATCAATATCTCTTATTGTTTTGAAGAAGTAGTCGCTACAAACTTATTTATTTTAAATCTATTTTTAGCTGTGGCGGCCATCTTGAATTTCCGGCCGACCTGAAATTTTTCTAGGATCAACTAGACATCAAGAGCAACATTCCTGTGAAGTTTCATGAACATCCGTCAAGTAGTTTCAGAGGAGTAGTCGCTACAAGTTTTTACTATATAACTCTATGTAACCAAAGATGGCCACTGGCAGCCATGTTTAACGTCGAATCAAAAAAAAAATCCACAAGGATCTACATCATGTCATGCTGATCATTTTAGAAAAAGTCCCATATCAATATCACTTATAGTTTTCAAGAAGTAGTCGCTACAAACTTATTTTTTAAAAATCTATTTTTAGCTGTGACGGCCATCTTGAATTTCCGGCCGACCTGAAATTTTGATAGGATCAATTAGACATCAAGAGCAACATTCCTGTAAAGTTTCATGACAATCCGCCAAGTAGTTTCAGAGGAGTAGTCGCTACAAGTTTTTACTATATAACTATATGTAAACAAAGATGGCCGCTGGCAGCCATGTTTAACGTTGAATCAAAACGATTTTTGACTAGGATCAACATCATGTAATGCTGATCATTTTAGAAAAAGTCCCATATCAATATCACTTATAGTTTTCAAGAAGTAGTCGCTACAAACTTATTTTTTAAAAATCTATTTTTAGCTGTGACGGCCAGCTTGAATTTCCGGCCGACCTGAAATTTTTCTAGGATCAATTAGACATCAAGAGCAACATTCCTGTAAAGTTTCATGACAATCCGCCAAGTAGTTTCAGAGAAGTAGTCGCTACAAGTTTTTACTATATAACTCTATGTAAACAAAGATGGCCGCTGGCAGCCATGTTTAACGTTGAATCAAAACGATTTTTGACTAGGATCAACATCATGTCATGCTGATCATTTTAGAAAAAGTCCCATATCAATATCACTTATAGTTTTCAACAAGAAGTCGCTACAAACTTGTATTTTAAAACTCTATTTTTAGCTTTGGCGGCCATCTTGGATTTCACATCAACATGAATTTTTGCTAGGATCAACTAGACTTTATGGGCAACATTTCTGTAAAGTTTCATGAATATCCATCCAGTAGTTTCAGCTGTGAAGTCGCTACAAATAAAAGTTTACGGACAGACGGACGCCGCACCACGGCATAAGCTCTGCTGATCTCTGATCAGTAGAGCTAAAAATGACGACAATATTAACACACTAAGCAGATCAGCCTGCGAGTAACTTGCAGGCTGATCATGGTTTGCAATGTATGGCTGCTGAACAATCATTTTCCCCAAAACACTCCTTTGTTACATAAATGGAATGGTCTTAATTCAATGAACGAACAGTCCATAATATATATATGTAGCAGGTTAAGGATCGTGCAAGGCTATAAATCAGGCATAAATAAGGACAATAACAGCCAATTCAAGAAAATAAAGGATTCATAAATAATTTCATTTATAACTATTGATGTCAGACAATGACTCTTGATGTCTAATATAGCAAAACAAAAGAAATAATAAGGGTAGAAGCACTAACTACATTCCATACCAATAAGGAAACCCACATACAATAACAATGGTGCAGATTTCATACCTTTTGCTTTGTTCTCATCAGCAGTGCGTATTGTAATTGTTCCCTTTGTTACTGGACTCTTCTGAATTGTGATTGTAGACCCCTCAGCAGTCGGTATCGGGCTCTCATTTGTAGATGCAGGGGAGCTAATACTGTCATCTGCAACATAACATTTGCATAAAACTTTTGAACTTGATTAAGTGTTCTTCTATTCAGCCAAAGTAATTAATTATATAGTATTACTTATTTAAGATTGCTGATTCACTCCTAAGCTGATGTTAATTTAGAGTCTATTAAAGTCAACCTATGAAAGTTAAATAACTAGAACTATTACTGAAGGTGATGAATACCCCCCGCTTTTTTTACTCTAAGTTCAACAAAGGGCCAAAATTCTGTAATAAATTAGGCAATCAACCATGGGTGATGTAGAGGGACATACGGTCATCATTTGTTAAGAGTATATGAAGTTTGGGAACAGCCCATTCAAAAGTGTTTGAGAAATGGTAGTAATAAACAAGAAATGTCACTGTAAGTGACAAATGCTCCCGAAGTGGTTTTGACCTTTGACCTCTTAGTGTGACCTTGACCTTGGAGCCACGGACCTGGATTTTGCGCGTGACACATCGTCTTGTTATGGTGAGCACATGTGCCAAGTTATTTGAAAATCCGTCTATGAATGTCACAGTTATTAACCGAACACAAAAGCACTTCTTTTTGACCTTTGACCTCTAAGCGTGACCTTGACTTGGTGCCACGGACCTGGATTTTGCGTGCGACACGTTGTGGTGAGAACTTGTGCTAAGTTATTTGACAGGACAGGATTGATCGGACTGACGGTGCGACTACAATATGCCGCCCTTCGGGGACATAAAAAGTGTTACGCGATGGGACAAAATTGTGTTTAATGATGGGACGGGACGCGACGTTATGGGCAACGTGATTCCTATATAGCCCCACTTCACTTTGTGAAAGTGGGGGTATAATGAGAGAGGTGAAGAACCAATCTTAATGGCATAAACATTTTGTGAACTGAAAAATATGGCATATACACTAATTATCAGTAAAATCTAGGGAAATATATCTCCGTTTTTCTATGGTAGAGGCAGACCACCTGATTATTCCTGGGTAAAACCAGTTCTGTATACCTCCTGCCATCTGTAATAATTGTAACAAATATCAGTTATAAATTGTTATTTTAAGTTACCGGATTTATTGCTGGCCATGGTACCCTCAGCCACGGGAACACCCCGTAGAGCGTTGACAACGGTCTCTCCAGGTTTTCCCCACTGTCTCCTCACATCGGGGTTCAGTATCACTCGATCCCGTGCACTCGTCACTGGAAATAACACATATCACTGTCTTGGCATAGTTAAAACAAGTCTTTGTTTTTATAAGACATAATTTTGCCGATAGAAATTATGTTGCATTTATATGCCCTGGTGTGAAATAGCTGTCATTATCAATTACCATGGTCGTCGATGATTATACCTCTTTTTTTTTATTAACAAGGTACTAATTATCAAACTGAAACACAATCGGAAAATGTGGGAATTAAAGAATGAAAAATGTTTTTTAAAGCTAGAGAAATGCAATTTTCTCTTTAGTATTATTTCTTGGTAGCTCAGTGGATGAGGTCTTGAGATTTAGAGCTACAGACCTCTGTCCCCGTGTGGGTTAGCTCCCTGGCAGATGCATGTCTGATTGGAAACTTCATATTTCATCTCATCGCCCTCTAAGGTTGCAATGCAAAACTCCATTTCAGTGTTGTTTACTTACCTTCCATCTGAGATGCGGTTTGTTCCAGTGTTAACTTCCCCAGGTTGGCACCCATTCCCTCACCCCACTGGGACCTTGCTGAGTCCGGTTCCACCTCCAGGGTGTGCTCAGCAAACTTGATCTCAGCCCCAGCCCCTCCCCATTTGGACCTTGCTGAGTCTGGTTCCACCTCCAGGGTGTGCTCAGCAAACTTGATCTCAGCCCCAGCTCCTCCCCATTTGGACCTGGCAGATTCCTGAGGCTCATCTGTAACTTTCGCTATACTCTGTCACAGAAGAATGTTTCAGTTTTAGGTCCCAATAAATCTAGGCAGTGAAGCTGATGTAATCATTTAGTTGCTGTACTTTCACTACTCCTCAGTAAGATTCTTTATACTCAAAATAATTATATACTGTGTCAAAGGGCTAGAAAAATGTACAGCCAGACAGGGGCTCTAACCAGAGACATTTAGACTACCATTCTGAAAAGTGCAATTCACTCACAAATTTTAATTGAGACGGAGAACTATATGGATGAGAATCAAAGTTTATTTAATCATGGTCCCTGTCGAGATCGCTAAATTTGATACAGCCGGACCGGGGCTCTAACCAGGGACCTTTGGACTACCATTCTGATACTTACCAACTGAGCTAACTAGCAAGATAATGCAAAATCAATCTACCTGTTAGATATCTATGAACCATGACATACTTCCCCTTCAAAGTGCAATTCACCCATGGAGAAATATGTGGATGAGAATCAGAGTTTATTTAATCATAGTCCCTGCCGAAATCGCTAAGTATCACAGGGCCAGAAAAAATTTCAGCCATACTAGGGCTGGAACTTGGGACCTTCGGACTTCAGACAGTCTACTGACTGAGCTAAACAGTCGGACAATACTACATCAATCTACTTGTTAGATATATATGAAACGTGACAACTCTATGCATAAGATTGATTTAAAATGACCACACATATATCTATCTGTTAGATAATTATGAACAGGGACAACTCTACGCATAAGATTGATTTAAAATAAATGACTACACATATATCTACCTGTTAGATATATATGAACAGGGACAACTCTATGCATAAGATTATTGATTTAAAATGGCTACCTCAATGTTTTATTTCTAATGTGTGTATTTTATTGCATATATACACGGATACGCAGCTAACCATTATACAGAAGTTCTGAAATATTGTTCATATTTATTATAACCATAAAATTCATTATATAAATTGTAACATATCATAACTTTATTATTTATCAAATTTCAACATAAATTATAAATACAATAAGTTTTATGTCAATACAATATTAAAGTTTTATGTACCTTTTGGTTCAACTTTCTTAAAATCTCATCCTTTTGCTTCTGAAGTGGTGTTCTAAAAGAAAACATCAAATTGTTCATTAATTTATTAATCAAAAATTGTCATCATATTTAAGCAAAAGGAAAACAACAACAGAAAAACATATCAACTGAGGGCACTAAGAAGCCCACAAACATACCACATGACGACTTTTTGAAAATATCCTCATGTAAGATCTAGGTACAATTAAATTATATAATATTAACATAATTTTTGATTCCCATATATTAGCATAGGTGAATTCATATTCTCAAAGAATATCGAATGCTATAGTATGTATTGATGCAACATTGTATGTGAACAGCACAGTCATAAATTGTTTTGAATAGTTGCAGTTGCCCTTTGGTGGGAAAAATGGCGGGAAAAATTTGCAAACTAACTGGATTTAATATAACATTTTCCTCAAAAGTGGCATATATAATAGATAGGGTTTAACTGTATTGAAATTTTAATTTTTGCAACAGTATGGTCACAATGTTTGCTTATTGATTGGGCAAAATCAAAATTACAACACTGGTTGACCAGTTTCTCAATTATTTCACTGTTTTTGACAATTTTACTAACTTATACATTGAAATAAAATACTAGACGGGTGTTCCGCGGAACAGGTGTGTCACGCTTTGTCAGTATAACAAGGTTTTTTGGACCCAGTTTTTGGACCTTGACAAATTGGCCTAAGTTTTTCGTGAAGAAAAAAATGAGCCTTCAGTGTGACCTTCATCTTTATATTTTAGTATGTTATGTCGATGTTGTCATGATGAGTATATATTGAAAGTTTGATGAAGAAATATCAAGAAATTAGGAAGTTATAGTCAATATTAAGTTTTCGTGAAGAAAAAAAAAAAGAGTATTTAACTCATATAATGACCTTCAGTGTGACCTTGACCTTTATGCTTTAGTATGTTATGTTGATGATGTCATGACGAGTATATATTGAAAGTTTGATGAAGAAATATCAAGAAATGCGAAAGTAATAGCCAACGTTAAGCTTTCGTGTAGAAAATATGAGTATTTAACTCATATAATGATCTTCCGTCTGACCTTTACCATTATATTTTAATCTGGTCATGTCGATGTTGTCAACACGAGTAAATATTGAAAGTTTGATCAAGAAATATCAAGAAATGAGAAAGTTATAGCCAACATTAAGTAAAGAAAAAAATCAGTATTTAACACATATACTGACCTTCAGTGTAACCTTGACCTTTATATTTTAGTATGGTCATGTCAATGTTGTCATGATGAGTATATATTGAAAGTTTGATGAAGAAATATCAAAAAATGAGAGAGCTATAGCCAACATTAAGTTTTCGTGACGGACTGAGAGATGGACGACAAAGTGATCCCTATGTATCGCATTTTCTTCGAAAAGGTGACACAAAAATGACAATTAAAGGACTTATTTGTGACCCTTTATATTGGTCTAACATCTTTTTAAAGACAACCAATCAAATTGCAGGATTTTTACTAAGTGCTTTAGAAATTTAAATAAATCCTACTTTGGTCTTGAATCTTCCTCTTCGACAACCTTCGGAGTGGCTCCGATGGCGCCAAGAATACCCGTCATAGCTGGAGCTCTGAAACAATACAGTCAGATAAGTAAATTGATTACATAAAGTTTAGGTGAATCATTTTAAACTCCTATCCTATAGTCAGAGTTGTTTCTGGCTGGGTTTTAAACTGTAAACTGTAAACTGTAAACTGGGTTTTATTTGCAAGTGTCTATTTTGCTGATGACAGACATGAAAACACTAGTTTCCAATATGCGAAATATAATTCAGGGGAAGAAATCTTTTAGGATGTTTGCTTTCCTTCTAATTATTTATATGCTTTACAAAACAATGAAAAATAACTATTTTTAAAACAAATTACAATTTTTGTAAAAATTTAAAATTAAATTGCTGAATATAAAATCTATTTGTCAGTCGCACAATGATCTTAGAAAAGAGTTTTCTTTTTACCAAAGTGATTGTACATTTATTAATGGAGGACAGAAAGCTGATTGGTAGTAGCTGGTGAACAAACTGAAACAAAATGAGCAGTCAGACACAGCATCCCTGACCAACACATTGCCTGGTAAGTATATGTAACATAAATATCTCTAGCTCACTATACACATACTTGGGAGGTGGGGCTCCCTGAGGTACCACCTTGGGCGTGGCACCGATGGCATTCATCGCCCCAGTCATGGGCACTGCCGGTCTGGGCTTGACTACAGGTCTGTAAATATTAACACAAGTTTAACATCAATGAAACTTTGTTAATTTCACATCGAATAAGATTAACAAATGAGGTCAGTGGTAATAGTTTAATGTGATCCTAAGATGTCGGGGATGTACGTTGGGGGAAACTAACATCCCAAATGAGCGTTTTACTGTAACGCGAACAGAGTTTTCCATTATTACCAAGCCATCTTCATGAAACAAAATTAGAAAGAATTCGACAATCTTTTTGATCAGGTTAAGGGGGACAAATGTGTGTTTATTTTGTTGGGGGTCATAGTGTTTATGCCAGAAATAATGCAGCATGATAATACATAAAAGCCTTCTAAGTTTCGTTCTATTATAAAAATTGTTTAAAACTGCAAAGGACAATTGAGAAAACTCCAAATAAACTTTGAATGATGATTTTCACATTCAACCCACATTATGATATTATGTTTACATTGATTTATAAATATTGTGTAAAATATTTGTTTATTTAGTTAATCCCTATTCTTTTAATGTGTTGCTTGGAAGAGCTGTTCAGAACTGACTAAGTAGATTTAAAGATATACTTTTTTATTATTTTATAACTAACCTGTTTCCTTTCTCTCTCATCTGAAAGTAGAAGGCATGTAAATTATTACAACAGTGTTCTACTGATAAAATGTGATTTGGTAAGTAATGCAATATCTGTTATCTGCAGCAAAGTCCAAAACTTGCTTCAAGTTGTTTAAAAACAGCACTCATCTATTTATTTCATTGAGAAATGAAAAATCAAAATGTTCATGCAATTGTGCAAATATTTAGTTTTCTCACCATTGACTCACTTCTAGGTAAAAGAAAATTCTTTTTACGAAAAATCAGCAAGCACCCTCCACGTATTCATATGAGTTAAGATAATTTAAATGTGCAATTATTTTGACTATTGTTTGCTTTTCAAACAAGAAATGAGAGGTTGTCAGTTCACTAACTTAAACTATGCCTATACTAGTACCTGTCTCATTGCCCTCTCTTTCTCAAACAGTTCTTGTTTCTTTTGTTCCAAGACATCCTTTCTCTGTTTGGCCCAGTCCTCTGCTTGTTTCTGAAACATGATATTTGGTTTTATATACCTGTATTATAGTGCGACAACTGTTAACACCTACTATTACCAAGTGTGTTATCACATGTATGCCTGCCAATGTTGAAATACTAAATCATGGCCAGAGATAATCAAAGGATGTAAGCTAAATACACATCTTTATTTAATACCTTTAAATAGTGAAATTATACATGTATAGGAAGAAAATAAATAATTTGCATTTGACCAAATAAACAAGTTACTGTTTTGAATCAATCATTAAACAAGGGAAGCACCAACAGAGTTGCAAACTCCGGATTATGAATTCAATATTTTAAGCTGAAAAATCTAAGTAAAAAGGGGGTACAATTCAGATAAAATACATGACAGAGTTATAGTTCTTGTCATATAACATTGTGTAATGATAATGAATATGTGTGCCAAGTTTCAAAGCTTTCAGACAATTTGTTTTGAGAAATGAGGCAAAAACTTTAACCAAAACATCAAAACGTGTAGACAGATGGAAATTGCCAAACTATAAGCCTGGATTTGCCAAGCAATCCGGCTAAAAGTTGACTTAGTAAATAGAAGTGAAGCCAGCTTTTATTATGAGCCTGTACCTTTCTCTTATTGTAGTTCTGTTTGAATTGAAGGATATTGGACATATCTAACTTGAATGTGTTGACCTTCCTCTCATTGTTCTGTTTGGAGGATAAGGGACACACCTACCTTGAGAGTCTTGGTCTTCCTCTCGTTGTTCTGTTTGAAGGATAAGGGACACACCTACCTTGACAGTCTTGGTCTTCCTCTCGTTGTTCTGTTTGAAGGATAAGGGACACACCTACCTTGAGAGTCTTGGTCTTCCTCTCGTTGTTTTGTTTGAAGGATAAGGGACACACCTACCTTGAGAGTCTTGGTCTTCCTCTCGTTGTTCTGTTTGGAGGATAAGGGACACACCTACCTTGAGAGTCTTGGTCTTCCTCTCGTTGTTCTGTTTGGAGGATAAGGGACACACCTACCTTGAGAGTCTTGGTCTTCCTCTCGTTGTTCTGTTTGAAGGATAAGGGACACACCTACCTTGAGAGTCTCGGTCTTCCTCTCGTTGTTCTGTTTGAAGGATAAGGGACACACCTACCTTGAGAGTCTTGGTCTTCCTCTCGTTGTTCTGTTTGAAGGATAAGGGACACACCTACCTTGAGAGTCTTGGTCTTCTTCTCGTTGTTCTGTTTGAAGGATAAGGGACACACCTACCTTGAGAGCCTCAGCCTTTTTCTTTCTCTCCTCGGCAGCATGTTCTGGGTTTTTCTCTGCCTCTATCCTAGCCTGGTTGTTCTTTCTCTCACTGTAGTTCTGCTTCCGGATCTGTCGTAACTTCTCCAGGTATTCCTGCTCCTCCTTGTTCCTCGCCGACTGCGCAGACTGTGGCCTTTGCTGATTGTCTGCTGCATTTCTCTGGTTACCTAGGTAACAAACGCAAGCAACTTGTACATAATGAGTACATAATATTTTTGCAAGGGAGAAGAGTCACATGGGTTTAACAGTCTTTGAAATTAGCCAGTAGCCCAAAGCTCGCGGTCAGTAAAAATCATGTCGGGCATGTAAATTTTTCTTCAGGCATGTTAAAAATTAGACGTAAATGTAAATGCCAGAATAAATCGGAACGAAATCAGACCCAAAAATTAACGACAGCTTTTTAACTAATTTAAAAGTCGATTTATTTTGTTTATACATCGCCGGAAACAGCTCTTGCTTTCAGAACAGACTGGTTTTCAATTTTATTTGCTGTTTTCGAATGACGTTGGGATGAAGGAGCAATATTTAGTATGAATCAATACCACAATGTAAATCCGACTGATAATGAACTGAAGATCATTTCCGGTCTAATTTGTAACATACATGAGCTTTCTTCATTATTTCGAGAGCGTAACCTGTCAGAAAAAGACAGGCATAAAAAAAGTAATGCAGATGTTAGTGACTCAAAAAAAAACTTAAATGAAATAAACAGAACCCGTAATTTTCAGACCCAATGACTGAGAATAAAGTGTCAAAACAATCAAGATTTTATTTTATTTTATTATTTGTGACAAGATGCATATTTGTCTAAAAATAAGACTCAAATTACACTTAATTTGTTTTGGGTCAGTAGAAATGTGTTCGGGCTAGTAAAATTTTGCAAGTTACATGCCCGACGGGCTAGTAGCTCCAAATATTTTTGCGTGAAGACTGGTTTAAGACTGAAAATTATTACTCATTACATTCTATTAATGACCAAAAATGTATTACTCTAAAATCATGAGAGGTCTAAATGATGAATGAAAGCAAAACTACTGCAACTATATATAAATAAAGAACGAGATACCATAGTTTCACACTGAGCTCTCCAAATAATTACATTTTGGAGTACATGGTAGATTCAGCACTAATAGACAAACTGGAAACAAGTAAAGCACAACAGGTGCAAACGCCGGATTACGAATTCAACATTGCAACTTAAAAATCTAAGTAAAAAGGGGGGATAATTCAGGTAAAATACAAGACATAGTTATGATTCTTGACATATAACATTTTGTAATGATAATGAACATGTGTGCCAAGTTTCAAAGCTTTCCAACAATTCGTTTTTTGAGAAATGAGGAAAAAATGATGGACAGATGGATGGACAGACGGAAATCGCCAAACTATAAGCCTGGATATGCTACGCAATCCGGCTAATGATTTAATAAAACATGTCTAAAACAAAATGTTCACTGTACACTGTAATATTACCAAATACACTGTCAGAATTAAATGAATTTCTCATTATTTAGAGCTCCTCCCACAGAGGATAATGACACAGAATCCGAGGTCACGCTACTCTAACTATCGAGTAGATTCATCCAAAAATTATACACGTGTCAAGGATAGATTATAGTACATGGGATTGCATGTAACATCGTTAAACAATAGAACTAGATAACCTACTTGAAGAAGGTCTTTGCTGATCCTGGTACACTGGCGAAGGTCCAAACAGCTGTGCCTGTCCCTGCTGTTTGTTTAGCTCAGCCTGCCGTTTACGACTTATGAAATCATCCACTAATCTTGCCCTCTCCTCCTGTTGACCTTGACCCCTAATAAAATAACAAATAATGATTGTTGAAGTTTCACAAACATGCAAACACAATGTTTTAAATCTGGTTTTATAATGTCTATCATAAACCAGAAAACATCTCCAGTAAAAGAACGGTATTATGAGAACATAAAACAACATCCATTAATGGTATTTGAATAAGAAATGAAACCACCTTATGTTACACACTATAATTCTCACAATACGGAATGTATAAATCATGTACGACACATAAATCCAGGGCAATTGCTGCCCCTGCCCAACTCCCCACAAACCTCCCCAAGTGAAATAATATGTAAGGTGGAATTAAACATTTGACTCCAGTAGGAAATACATTGTAGAACATTTTCTCCAGTCAAAATGATGAGGTATGTGGAATATTTGCATCTTCATTTTGCGACTGGGGACGAATGTCCGTATTCCACCACAACCACCTCATAAAAAGTTGTAATATGTTAATGACAACCACTGCAATAATCAAGATACAGTTATAGATTATACACAAAATCTGTAAATATTTACCTTTCGTTAGGGTTACAAATTATACACAAAATCTGTAAATATTTACCTTTGGTTACATGCGTGATAGACATGGGTTGGTTTAGGGTAAATTTACACTCGCAATCTGTAAAAATTTACCTTTCGTTAGGGTTACAAATTATACTCAAAATCTGTAAATATTTACCTTTTGTTATATGGTTGATAGACAGGGGTTGGTTTAGGGGCCTGTCTCCACACAGGGGCTGGCTGAGGGGCTCCAGGCAGTGGCCGAGGGGCACCCATATAGGCTGCTGGAGGGGCTACACAACAAAATAAATATAAATACTTATTTCCCTATATGAGCTGTGATAGAAGCACACAAATAATGTATAGAAAACTTCATGGACTTTTTCATGATGTTTCATTTCTTTTTTTTTATAGTTATGACATAATTGACACAATGTGTAAATATATAACACTGACAACATAGGCTGCTGGAGAGGACACAACACAATACATATTTCCTACTTATTGGTCTGCATCAGCTTGAAAAAGAGCCAAAATATAATGTATGGAAAACTTCATGGAATTTATATAGTTGACTTAATTATCTGAAGTAAAATGACTTGAAATTGACATTTTAAAACATGTCAGTTGTACATGATGAATAAAATAACTATTTATCGGACCTTTGATGTTAATTCACAGATAATTTTCAGGGAAAACATAAACATCTACCTTTGGGAGGAGGCATGTCCTGCCTCTGGCGTTCATCTCTATTGTTCTGTAGTTTGTCCAGGTATTGGTTGTAGTGATCATACTTGCCACGCTGGCCTGCATTCACATTGTCACCACCAGCATTTACCACGGGCTGTTAACACACAGAATAGGTCATCGTCACTAAAGCTGTCGCCCTTTGGGGGCGACTAATATACTCACGCTACCTACTGTTTCGGCAAGTGAAAATGAACTCCACAGGATATTGTTTTAACAAAGCTTTGAAAGATGGTGAGTTTTCTAGGCCAGCACTAAACATTAGCCAAATAACCCGTAGACTAAAAAAAGTCCAAAACAATCAAATTTCAAGTGATTTAAATCTCAAGACTCGTCACGAGCATTCCACCTTTGAAGTGTCATGAGATTTGCTTCTGGGGGATAGAAGTTTCCGAGCGGAGAAGGATTTTCTCAATCAAGTCATGGTGACCTTGACCTTTGACCTCGAAATCAATAGGGGTCATTCTTTCACCACAGGTTTCATGAGATTTGCTTTAGGTGAAAAGGAGTTACAGAGCAGACAAGGCTGTGTCTACAGATTAACTGACCAGCCAAAACCAGTGTAACCATACTAAAATTTCATTTTTCTAAGGTAGAAAGAGATCTAAACACTGAATTTAATTCCTTGATCCATAACATTGGTATTCTTGCAGCAACAATGATCTCTGAATGGGAGAATTCCTGCAGAATAGGTGCTTTACCGGACATGACCTTTGTCTTGATTCAGAATGGATTTTTCATTACACCAACAACCATTATGATCAGCAATATTGAATAAGAGTCAGGTAAGTTGGTTAGGCAAAGGAGAGATAAAATAGTTTTACTAACTATAATTTGACAAACTACTGAATTAAACATTCGGATATCATTGGCTGGGTGTGGAAGGAAGTTACCTTTCGGGTGACCAATATTTTTAGGGATCATGATTTGTTTAGATTAAATTTGAAGTATATTTCAGCTGCTAATGAAAGGATTTTTATGAAGTACAGCCTTCAAGGAGCTATTTATAGACAGGTATAATTAATTTTGAAGATTTTATTGGTATCTTTAATGGATAGGGCTGAGAGATCAAAAATGAAATGATCTTAAATGCCCTGTGGAAGACCATGGATTAACTACTGAGTAAGATAAAAGAGTCATGGGTCAAAATCAGAAAGGAAATAAATAAATAACGTCTGTCACACTGCAATTTTCAGCTTCACAGTTTAGCTATAATTCCACTTGGATCAGATCAACATTTATCCTAATTTTTGGTTTATGGCCAAAAAAAGATAGTTTATCAACCTAATTAGTTTGTTTTTGACTGTAATTACAGAGCGCACAAATGTGACGTGCGTTATATTAACAATTTGTTCCCCCATAATTCTGCTAATCCCTTTCTTTATTCTGTGCAGGTAAAATCTACTTCCAAGTAGTCGAGCATAAAATCTACTTCCAAGTAGTTGAGCACATCCTTTTAATTGAAAGAAAACACAATATGGTGAGAGTTTCTCATGTCTCAGGATCGTAGACAGGCGTGACTGGTTTTCACCCCCACTTTTTTTTTTCCATTTCCATAAACTTAAGATTTTTCAATACTTTTCACACAAATATTACAAAACTGCAGTAATAATTTATTGAGTACATTATTCCCAGGATAAAAATTCATCTTATTTGATGCAACTCTTTATCCAAAAAGAAAAAGAGTGGAAGTTATGTTTGACAATTTGACAATTACAAGAAAGTGACAGTCGTTATGTGTGACATTGTCTATTCATTGTCAATTTCTCAATACATAATGGGATCCTTTTGCATATATATATATTGTTACCAAAAAATGTACTATCAACTGTTCAGATCCGAATTTTTGTTGGAGCTGTAATAATGCTGATTACTTCGAACAACCCAGAGCGCGATCGGCAGTTATGTTTGAGCTTTGAGTACTATCTCGCTCCTTCATCAAAATGTCACTTCCATGACAATACTGACATGGGAAAACCCTGTGTGCAAAGCAGAGAATAGTCTACAGTACATTTTCGTTGTAGTTTTTGGTAATCAGTTGGAAATTACAATCACTTTATTGGTCACCAGTACATATACTTGATATTTTGACATCTTATTGAGTGATGGAAGTTTGTGACGGAAGCTACTGTGTGTTGACCGACAAATTGTACTCTTTATGCTTTCCTCTTTCTTGGCTGTGACCACTTGAATTGATGACGTAGTTCGCAAATAGCCTCATTATGAATAAATATTAATGTGGTAAACGTACGTGTATTTGACTCGCGTGTCTGCCTTCAAAGAGCTATTTATAGACAGATGTAATGCATTTTGCAGGTTTTATTGGTGTCTTTAATGGATAGGGCGGAGAGATCAAAAATTAAATGCCTTAAAAAATGCCCTGTGGAAGACCATGGATTAACTACTGAGTAAGATGAGTCACGGGTCAAAATCAGATAAAAGGAAATGATAACGTCCGAAACACTGCATTTTTTCAACTTCACAGTTTAGCTATAATTCCACTTGGATTAGATCAACATTTATCCAAATTTTTGGTTTATGGCCAAAAAAAGATAGTTTATCAACCCAATTTGTTTGTTTTTGACTGTAATTACAGAGCGCACAAATGTGACGTGTGTTATGTCGACAATTTTTCCCCGCATAAATGTGCTTATCCCTTTCTATATTCTGTGAAGGTAAAATCTACTTCCAAGTAGTTGAGCACATCCTTTCAATTGAAAGAAAATAAAGACTTTTCAATATTTTTCACACAAATATTGCAAAACTGCAGTAATAATTTATTGAGTACATTATTACCAGGATAAAAATTCTTTATTTAAAAAACAACTCTGCACGAGTAAAACAAATATTTATATCAATAGTGTATGGTGTTTTCATTACTTCGTCGAAAACTGCAGGCTCGAGAAGTGACGCACCATAGTAATATTCGGTTGAAATCACAGACAGTCATTTTGATCGACAGCGTAACTACCGCTATGCATTTTTTTTTTTAGTGTTTTTTTCTACTTTATATTGCACAAATTATCATTACAACACATGATTAAGAAGGAAAATCATTGTCATTTAAAAATAAAACAAAAAAGTTTTCCCTTTGTGAAAAACAACTATGTTTGTGACTCTTTTGACATAGCACCTCCACCACACCTTGTAAGGCAGATCTAAAAACTTGACATTTTCTTACAAAGTTGGAGGAATTTTATACTTATCGAAACTATTAATATCAAATTAACTCTGGTATCTCCTTGCCATAAATTATAGGTCAACACATAGCAATTGGACGTTTAATTCAATACATCAAAGAAATATTTATAAAACAAGACCTCGGTCTGAGGGTGTCTCGCCCACCATGGCAAAACAAGACCTCGGTCTGAGGGTGTCTCGCCCACCGTGGCAAACGGCATATGAAATATTTTATTAAATTTGTGCTTAAATGATGTCCATCAAAGACAACACTTCAAATGACCAAGTATCAAACAAATGTAAGTGTGGTAATCATAAGAAGTTAAGTTACTGAGGTTAAGTGGTTTAACCAGGGTGTAGTTTTGGGAAAATAATGCAAAATATGACCTTGACCTTGGTATTTTTGTTGTACAGTGATGTCCACCAATGCCAACAATACATATGACCAAGTATCAAAGACATAAAGTGAGGCAATCACATAAAGTTAACTGAGGTTAAGTTACCTAACCAAGGTTAAGTTACCTAACTAAGGTTAAGTTTGGGGAAAATAACGCAAAATATGGCCTTGACCTTGGTATTTTTTGTCATCCAGAAATGTCCACCAATGCCAACAATACATATGACCAAGTATCAAAGACATAAAGTGAGGCAATCACATAAAGTTAACTGAGGTTAAGTTATCTAACCAAGGTTAAGTTATAATGTAAATATGACCTTCACCTTGGTATTTTTTGTCATTCAGCGATGTCCACCAATGCCAACAATACATATGACCAAGTATCAAAGACATAATGTGAGGCAATCACATAAAGTTAACTGAGGTTAAGTTACCTAACCAAGGTTATGTTTGGGGGAAATAATGCAAAATATGACCTTGACCTTGGTCATTTTTGACGTTCAGTGATGTCAACAAATGCCAACAATACATATGACCAAGTATCAAACAAAATAAAATGAAGCAATCTCATAAAGTTATCTGAGGTCAAGTTACCTAACTAAGGTTAAGTTTGGGGAAAATAACAAAAAAATAATACCTTGACCTTGGTATTTTTTGTCATCCAGCAATGTCCACCAATGCCAACAATACATATGACCAAGTATCAAAGACATAAAGTTATCTGAGGTTATGTTACCTAACCAAAGTTAAGTTTGGGGAAAATAATGCAAAATATGACCTTGACCTTGGTAATTTTTGTCGTTCAGTGATGTCCACCAATGCCAACAATACATATGACCAAGTATCAAACAAAAAAAATAAGGCAATCACATACAGTTAACCGAGGTCACCTAACCAAGGTTAAGTTACCTAACCTAGATTAAGTTTTGGGAAAATAACGCAAAATATGACCATGACCTTGGTAATTTTGGCATTAGGTGATGTTTCCCTTTCCCAACAAAGCATCTGACAAAGTTTCAGAAATAATCGAGCAGCGGTGTTGAGAAATAGTTGATTTAAAATGTGGTCGCCGCCGTCGGAAAAGTGACTGCTATGTCCCTACCCACTATCGTGGGTGAGACAAAAAAGTGACGAGATTATTATTTCCATTTATCTGATTATGACTCTCACCTTAGGTGCTGGTGCTGCTGGAGGCTGCCATCTGTCCCGAGGACTGTCCCGAGGACTGTCCCGAGGAGAATCCTCTTTCTTGTCCTTCTGTGACAGAAAGTATAGGAGGATCCATTAAATGTTCCATACATTATCTAACAGCCGAATTCTCATACACTAAAATCAAGTTTGTAGCATATACATATATTAACAACACATACAGTATGTACAAGGGAACTTATTACTTAATTAAGCTATCTCAATGTTAGATTTTTAATACTCAAAGGTACATATAGAACTGCATTGTGGGGATATTATCACAGGGTTTAACACTTTCACTATTAGTCATGTCTGTCAATTCTCTCCATGACGTGTGAAGATTACTATTATTGACTGTTTAATGCTATTTACACTGGATATCACCTTTGTATCAAAGGGGTTGATGCACTATTTTCAAACAATGTTAATGGCCACCTCCATTTATGTTCATTGCAAATTTTCAATAGGTCATATCTCCTTTATTTTTTATGGCATTTTGATAATTCTTTCAGCCTTTTTCAAGTTTTTTCAGAGCCCTTTTAAATAAATTGTGTTTGAAAATAGTGCATCAACTCCTTTAAAAAAAAAGTCTCCTTATTTGCTCCCTAATGGACAAACCAATATTGACAGGTATGAATAAGAAGCCTGCCTATAGATAACAAGAGCGCTGCCTAACGGGACATTATACGCCATTTCCTGAAGTTTTTATGTTAAAAGCATTTCCTAGGTGATCAATATAACCCTTACCTTTGACCTTCTAACAAAATATAACTGATAGGGGATGTTGTTTAACCAAGAGCACTATTTATATAAAGTTTCAAGACTGCAGATCAAATAGTTTGTAAATAACAGCTGGGAAGGAATTTGTCATGATCAGGTCACAGTGACCTTGAAATCTGACCTATTAAGCTTAAAATCAATAGGGGTTGTTGTTTTAACATGGGTACTATTTCTGTAAAGTTTCAAAAATGTAGGTCTAATAGTTACAAGTTACAGTGCATGTTACAGTTTTGACGTTATTGCGTGGAAGGCGTATTTCCATATAAGGTCATTGTGACCTTGACATTAAACCTACTGGACCCAAAAGCAACAGGGCTCCTCCTTTCACCTAGGGCAATGTACGAGTATGAGTGTAGTGTTATGGTTTTGAAGTTATTATGCAGAATTCATTTTTCCATATAAGGTGATTGTACTTGACCTTTGACCTACTGACCCCAAAAGCAATAGGGTTCCTTCTTTCACCTAGGGCAATGTACCTATGAAGTTTCATGAGTGTAGGTGATATGGTTTTGAAGTTATCATCCAGAATGAGTCTTTCTATATAAGGTCAAGGCGATTGTGCTTGACCTTTGACCTACTGACCCCAAAAATAATAGGGATTCTCCTCTCACGTAGGGCAATGTACCTATGAAGTTTCATGAGTATAGGTGTTATGGTTTCGAAGTTATCGTCCGGAATGCGTTCTTCTATATAAGGTCACAATGACCTTGACTGTTGACCTAATAACCCCAAAAACAATAGGGATCCTCCTCTCGTCTAGGGCAATGTACCTATGAAGTTTCATGAGTGTAAGTGTTATGGTTTCGAAGTTATCATCCGGAATGCGTCTGTCTATATAATGTCATGGTGACCTTGACCGTTGACCTACTGACCCCAAAAACAATAGAGATCCTCCTCTCACCAAGGGAAATGTACCTATGAAGTTTCATGAGTGTAGGTGTTATGGTTTCAGAGTTATCGTCCGGAATGTGCATTTTTTTATGGACGGACAGACGGACGGACAGACAGACGAACAACCCCATACCATAATACATCCTTTTTTCAAACGCGCGTATAAAAACAATTCCTTGCTACTTTAGCTCTGTAATCGATAGTTTGCTTTAAAAGAAGTCCTTAAATTAAGCAAAATGTATCCTTTTTTTATATACAAGCTTCAAATATTTGCCATCATGAAGACAAATTAAAGTTCCCCGGCCATGTTTTTTTTCATGAACATGTTTATGTTTATTTAAATCGAATTAAATATACAACAATATATATTTACAATTCACACATTGTAATATCTGTGAAAAGCGAGAATAAGATTTTATTTGGTGACGTAGAACATTTTAAACAGGTAAATTAATCCACAGGTAAATGTATTTATCAATTATCTGGCAATAGTTGTGCAGCTATACAATTCAGATTTACCTCATTTCCCCGTGCAGTCATGCAGTGGTAGAAGTAGTATCTACGTCATGCAACTAATACTTATTTTTACATACAACTTAGTAGCGGTATTAAATACATGTTTCTCTCCGGGACTATCAAGAAATGTTCATATGATGTTTAAGAGTTACATTTTTAATTGATAATACTACAAAAAGGGTGGCCATTCATATTTAAGAGCTGTTCAATATATACAAAGGGAAATAACTGTAGTAGTATAATTTCATCGTACACTTTCAAACCCTAAACTTATGACAATTTATGGAAATGTTCCTAAAAATTCATGTGAGAATTTCTCATAGTGAAGGTTTGGGCAATGAATCTACCATTTCCAGCGTGTACATACCCCACTGTCAGAGTCGAGAGAACCCAAAACACCTTTCCACCCATCCTCCCTGGACCTGTTGATTCTGGCAAGCTGAAGATGGTAACATTGCTCGTATTAAATATGTCTGCTGCCAAGCAATGATTTACCCAAATTGCAGGAATTATAGTACATGACCATGTGTTTTGCATTGCACATATACCTCAATTTTAAAAATAACATTGTTTTTACCATGCATGTTTTTGAATACCAACAACTCTTGCTGCATTGAAATTGAATGACCTTCATGACAATATAATGTTTACATCATAACAAATAAGAATATCAAGTTTCAAAGCTATTGGATATTGTGAATATCCTTAAAATAGAGACGATGTTACACAGAGTCCAGCGCTGCGGGGTGTTTGAGAATATTCCTATAAACCCTACTGGAACTCTGTGCGCTTTTACTTCCATTGGATGTTCCGTCGCAGTCTACACAAATTGGATAATATTCAATTGAGCATCCAATGGTCAATTTTAATTTACAAGTGAACATCTGTAAAGAATATGCTTATAAGTGGTACGTTTAAAAGCTGTGTCTGTCGTTTTGATTTTAACTTTCCAATGACAATGGGTAATATGTTGTGTTATTGACGGCTATTACTCAGATTAATCCAAAATAATTTGAAGATATGGTGAATAATATGACACACATGCACACACAAACCAACTTCATATCAAGAGCATAAACAATTTTCTAGATCTTACCTTTTGTTTTTCTACTAAATCTTTGTGTCGTCTTTCATAATCAAGTTTTTTTTCTTCCTCTCGTCTTTTCTTTTCTTTCTCCAGCAACGCCTGCCTCTTTCTATTCATATCCTGTAATATGTCATCAATGGAATACAGATAGGGATATGTCACCAATGGAATACATATAGGGATATGCCAGCAATGTGATACAGGTAGAGACATGTCACCAATGTGATACAGATATGGATATGTCATCAATGTGATACAGATATGGATATATCACCAATGTGACACAGATATGGATATGCCACCAATGTGATACAGGTAGGGACATGTCACCAATGTGATACAGATATGGATATGGCACCAATGTGATACAGACAGGGATATGTCATCAATGTGATACAGATAGGGATATGTCATCAATGTGATACAGATAAGGGGTATGTCACCAATGTGATACAGGTAGGGATATGTCACCAATGTGATATGGACAGGTATATGTCACCAATGTGATACAGACAGGTATATGTCATCAATGTGACACAGATATGGATATATCACCAATGTGACACAGATATGGATATGCCACCAATGTGATACAGGTAGGGACATGTCACCAATGTGATACAGATATGGATATGGCACCAATGTGATACAGACAGGGATATGTCATCAATGTGATACAGATAGGGATATGTCATCAATGTGATACAGATAAGGGATATGTCATCAATGTGATACAGATAAGGGGTATGTCACCGATGTGATATGGACAGGTATATGTCAATTTGAACAGACAGGGATATGTCACCAATGTAATACAGACAGGGATATGTCATCAATGTGATATGACATGTATATGTCATCAATGTGATTCAGATAGGGATATGCCACCAATGTAATACAGACAGGAATATGTCACCAATGTGATACGGACAAGTATATGTCATCAATGTGATACAGATAGTGATATGTCATAAATGTGATACAGACAGGGATATGTCACCAATGTGATACAGATAGGGATATGTCATCAATGTGATACAGGTAGGGATATGTCATCAATGTGATACAGATAGGGATATGCCACCAATGTGATACAGATATGGATATGGGGATGTCACCAATGTGATACAGCAGGCTTCTCCCCAGGCATGTTATGCATGTCGCGTCCGATATGCCTTGCGTCCGACATGCCTTCAAAAAAGCCGCTACTTTCCGACATCCCAACACCCCTTTATTGATCTGCCGACACGCGTTAATTTCCAGCAGTTTGTGTACTGTGTACTGTGTTTTCACAACTCGCGTCTGTTTTCACAGCTCGCGTCGTGTTTTACAACCTGTGTATTCGGGCTGCTTATGACGCGGACAAGTAAAGTGATTATTTATTGTTTGGGATGATAGTGTAATGTGTAATGTGTTATCGCCGCGGGTGATTTATGACTGGATTAAACGACTACTGAATGTCAATTAACACTTGTTCAACAGCATAATTAAAGTAAGATTAGGCAAACCAAAACTAATTATCAATGATCTAAGCGCTTCTTGTTTTTTGTCAATCATAGACGTGATGATAATTTGATTAAATTATTACTCATTGTTACTTGAGCAGTGCAAATTATCAAAATATATGGGTACATATACACGAACATTAATTAGATTTTTGCATTCCTTTTCTTGGCAAAAATGGCAATGCAGAAAAGAAAAGTTGATTGCAAGATAACGTCATTTTTTAGTAAGTATCCTCGACCGAATATTGACGTAAGTGAGCCTGTAAACATATTGAGACAATATTGAGACAAGAAAGCAGAAGTATACGGTATAACAAGTCAAATATTTAACTTTCACATAATGAATTAATTGAAAAAAAATAATTATAAATCAAATCAAATCAAATATATTTTATTGGTCTAAATCCAATGACAGGATTGTTACCACATATACATTACAAATGTATCAATGTAGCATACTATATAAACACGTAATAATATGTGAATTATACTTTTCTACTCAGTCTAATATATAATATCAATTAGGGCATTTATTATTTATAAGTGTTTATAATTACAAGAAAAAGCATATAATTGTGTAGCAATAAAAGAGAGTAGCAATAAAAGAGAGAATTATAAAAAACAACAAAATTTAAATGTACGCAGTCTAACAGAGAACCCTCAAATATGTGTCAGTGTGTAGGGCAACAAATCCTTATGAAAAAAAATGTTATGTGTAATAAAATACTTGCTAAAACTCCATATATTAGAGAAATTAAATCACTCTCAAGTGATCTGTATCAATGTGATACAGATATGGATAGGTGACCAATGTGATGCAAGTAAGGGTTATGTCATCAATGTAATACAGAAAGGGATATCTCACCAATGTGATACAGATAAGGGAAATGTCACTAATGTGACACAGGTAGGGATATGTCACCAATGCGATACAGATAAGGGATATGTCACCAAGGTGATAGAGGTAGGGATATGTCACCAATGTGATACAGAAATGGATATGTCACCAATGTGATACAGATATGGATATGTCATCAATGTGATACAGGTAGGGATATGTCACCAATGTGATACTGATATGTCACCAAATGTGATACATATATGGATATGTCATCAATGTGATACAGATAGGAATATGTCATCAATGAGGGATATGTCATCAATGTAATACAGAAAGGGATATATCAGCAATGTGATACAGATAAAGGATATGCCACCAATGTGTTACAGGTAGGGATTTGTCACCAATGTGATACAGATATGGATGTCACCAGTGTGATACAGATATGGATGTCATCAATGTGATACAGATAGGGATATGTCATCAATGTAATACAGATATGGATATGTCATCAATGTAATACAGATATGGATATGTCATCAATGTAATACAGACAGGAATATGTCATCAATGTGATACAGATAGGGATATGTTATCAATGTGATACAGATAAGAATATGTCATCAATTTGATACAGAGTAACCATATTATCAAATTCTACAACAAAGTATTTAAACTAAATTTTTACCAGAGTGTAGACATGCACTGTGTTTATAATACATAATGCACATGAGCCTATTTTATACTTACATTTACCACAACACACAGTTAAACTGAGTAAAAGCCCATAATCCATGAGGCTCAACTCAATGTGTGATAATGAAGACAATGACCAAACACAGGACTTTTAACCTGGTTAGTTTGAACCTTTTATATACCAGTACATATAAACACATTACTTAATATACACAGGTATACATGATCATTAACAAAATAGGTTCAAAACAAGAAAAATATGCATAATACTTGCACTATAGAGGCTTCCAGACAAGTCTCAATATAAAGACAGCAGTTGCATTAGTGCAGGATAGTTTTCTAATTATAATGTTTGAGAGGAAAAACACACCAACAAAACACGCACACAAACAGTCCCATCACTCCAACAGTAACATATAGTTAACCCATAATGTGCCTGGATATAAATGGCAGAACACTGTAGAGACAGATTATTCACGCAGCAGATAGACTTTGTTTGTATGGTGTTTTACGTAGTTTTCAACAAATGTAAGTTTATATAAGACGGTCAATCTTTTTTTGTGGTGCTGGCAGACCACCCATTTTCCCTGGGTAGAACCTGTACTGTACACCTCTAGCCATTTGTAAGAATCGACACTTCCTCACTTACAAATCGAGCTCTCAGTAGGATTCAAACTCGAAGCGGTGAGGGGCGAGAAGGTTTACAACACAATGTCGTTAACCCCTCGGCCACGGAAACGCTAAAAGACAGAGAGATGATGAATAGATAGAGGGATAAAGGTCTGACAAAATAGAAACAAACAAAGAGAACCATGAACTACAAGCCACCCTTAGTTGACAGTTTCCTAAACTATGAACATATGTAAGTAGCAGAAAACTGTATTAAAGAGTAAAAGCAATTGCTTCCAGTCGATACAATATCAAGATGGCGCCCAGACCTATTGCTCGGCCAGTAAAACATACTGTTACCACAGGTTATTGCTTTTGAGAACTAATTTACTCTACATAAGTTTACGGAAAACCAGCTCCATTTAGAGAAGAAGCTGTTTTTATCATGAATGAGAGCATGTCAAACTTCAAAGTGGAACACTGCAAATCATGCGATAACATTCACAAGAGCAAATTACCAACAAACATTTTGAATATGCTACACACGTTATGACCCACTTTCACCATTCCATACCTTATTTGGATTTGACGGAGACATGACACTAATGCCCTTGTTTTTTAATTGCACTTGTTTACGATTCACCTGTCCATGTTAGATTTACAACAGATTATTTTTAATTGAATTTTGTAAAATGTTCACATTAATGTTAGGATCTACAAACAGATTAATTAACAATTAATGATATACTTTATGTTGTACCCAAAATATACAAAATACAAAGGTGTACCACATTTATCAGTTATACATGGTTGGGGTCTTTATCAGTTATACATGTCAGGGACTTTATCAGTTATACATGGTAGGGACTTTCCTACCACAGTTATCAGTTATCCATGGTAGGGACTTTATAAGTTATACATGTCAGGGACTTTATCATGCAGTTATACATGGTAGGTATTTTCCTACCAGTTATCAGTTATACATGGTAGGTATTTTCCTACCAGTTATCAGTTATCCATGGTAGGGACTTTATAAGTTATACATGTCAGGGACTTTATCATGCAGTTATACATGGTAGGTATTTTCCTACCAGTTATCAGTTATACATGGTAGGTATTTTCCTACCAGTTATCAGTTATACATGGTAGGGACTTTATAAGTTATACATGTCAGGGACTTTATTAGTTATACAAGGTTGGCACTTTTTCCTAGCACATTTATTAGTTATACAAGCTTGGGACTTTTCTTACAACATTCATCAGTTATGATTGGCAAGGTCTTTTCACCAACCACTGAGGGACTATACATATCCATTACATGTCCTTTTAAACCATAAACTCTAGAACTGTTGAAGGGATAGTCCAACCACTACTTACAGTAAACATATCATACCAGTTTAGGGTAAGGCATACAGTACGCGGGAGAATTAATAAACAATCAATGTTTGGGAAATACCTTTTGACACATCCATAAAATGTATTACAATAACACTTCCAATAAAAAAAAAATTGGTCTTCGGGTAAGATATAACGCGAAGGCTTCTGAAGAATGAGAACATATTCTTTGATTTAATACAGCTTATATGTGGTGAGACATCATACCTGACTGCTGGAAGGCCGAGAACCGGAAGCACTTCCAGGGCGGTTACTTGCAGCACTACCAGGACGAGAACCAGCAGCACTCCCAGGTCGTGATCCAGCACTTCCTGGTCTCTTTCCTACAGCTACTGGTGCCCTGTAAAATAAAAACAGTATAATATCTCTTCAAATAACTTCAGGTAGTTCAGATCTCTTCGCATTCATTTTAGTATTTTAGCCAAAGGTTGTTTTTCAATATTTTAATGTTTAAAATGACCATCAGGTTCTTATAACAGTTTGTGTGAAATTAAAATGGATCACATTACAAGTGTGTGGGTCAGCATTACCTGACTGCTTTAATATGCTAAACTGTGAGCTAGACTTGTATTTAAAAGAACTATTAAACCACATAAGTTTTGGACTCAGGATTACTTAATTGCTGGTACTCTGTAGCTGTAATATTGTTTATACATATTGCACATCCAATTTATGCTAGAGAACCACTGACACAAGGTCTAGCATTGCCCCAACACTTCTATGGTCTGCTAATTAAACTTCATTGATTACAGAAATTGCCCCACCATGCAGTTATAATTATTGTAAATCGCAGTAAGGAAACCAGCCATCCAACATGGCTGTCACCAAGTGTTAACCTGACGAGAACTAACTACAGTATTTTTTTATAGATGAAAATATTTGTGTGAATATTTGGTTTACATCAAATTATCTTAACACACAGCAGAATTGATTCTACATTTGAAATCATATTTGTAAATTGCTCTACTGTTTTGTCAATTTGAAATAGAACGTCTTTACAGGGCTGGAGGCGATCTGGTGGAGTGTCAATTCAAATTCAAATAAAACCAATTTAAAGTAGTGTATTAGATGCAAATGAGGACTGAATCACTGTGTTTGTATACAGAAAAACATTTAATCCCAACTGTTTGCATGGTATATCATATGATACGTTCAGACACCTTAACTGTTTATCATTATGTGAAATAATATTTTATAAAATGCAGGTTAGTATTAAACGTTAAATTTGGTTTAAGTGTCGCATTATTTGTAGCGCGAACACGTTACATAGCTGACGGCATGAAAACAATAAAACAACGTCGTGATTTCTCTTACAAATTGCCATCATATATAAGGTAAATTAACAACTTTAAAGTGAAACTATCACGTTGTAGACGTGTTATGTGATAAACAAAATCTTACATCCGTGACTGTGTATTATTGACTTTAATAAACTCAATGTATAAAAAGATAGGATACTTGGCAGAGCCTCATATCCTATCAATTTATCCAACTTGTTTTTTAAAATCAATAATACACAGTCACTCATGTAAGATCCTCTATACACATTCAGTTATATATATAATTTAATATGTACATGTATGTACTTCGATAACCAGATAATAACTTCTTTCAGCCTTCAAGTAATGTATTAATATTCTAATGCACTTGACAAAAATCCAGCAACTGATTGGCTGACGTTAGAAAATGTGAGACTACAACCATCGCAAATCCATTCATGTGACATTAAACCGTCAAAAACGTGGTCATTTAGTTTTTTTCTCAATGCGTTTGTGAGTAAAACAGTCAAAAACAGTAAAATGCGTCAGAAACAGGTTAACCAGTATTGAAATGTTGACTTTTGTGACAGTATATCATCAGTCATTTAAAGGGACTGGATGTTATCTGGAAGAGTAATTACTGATAGAGCCAATACAAATTCAAGATAAAACCACAATAATGTGCTTAATTTTATATGAAATGTGTATATGCATTAAATAAACCGCATATTAAGTTCAGTTGAAATCTTATTGATGGAAATGTTTGGACTAGAAAATACGACAATTCGGCGTATTTGTGTTGTTAAATCATCAATACATGTATTGATGTATATGGGGTTAATACTTCTACCATTTATACATATTATTAAATGAAAGTATAGTTAGATCACAAAACAAGATTTATTACAGCCTTAAAGCATCATATTAATTACTATTAATGATAGTTTTCCTGACCAAACTATTTCATTAACATTATCTAAATTGATTATTTAATGGGGCCTATTTTAGTGCATATTAATAATATACCCTGAATATGCAACTGAAGCACATTATGAGGGTTATACTCGTACTTGGATTGACACCCATTATTCTTTCAGATCATCTCCAGTCCGTTTAAGTCACAATTGTATTCAACAGCTTCTCTAACGTGTCGCAGCTTCTCTAACATGTCGCCATTAAACAAAATTTGAGACCATCAAACAACTGTTTTACCGTCGCAAAATTTAAAATTTAAAAATACTGTTAACCCTATATTAACGATTTATACAACATAAACTATGAAAGTTTTCCAGACCAAACTTATTTCATAAACTAAAATTAAATCGAAGGAAAAATCAGTATATAGTTTAGTGTGTTTGCATATTTAATATGAAGCTGAAACACATGATGATGGTTTTGTTTGCATGTGGATTAATACCCATAATTCTTCAACATTACCGCCCATCCTTTTATTTGTTTGTCTGAATGGTGTTTCATGTCATTTTTAGCATATTGTAGGCCATATATGACAGTCGATTTTGTTGTCGATTTTTGTATATTTGTTTTGGTAGAGGCAGACCACCCCATTTTTCCTGGGTAGAACCAGTGCTGTATACCTCCCCCATACTTTGAACAATCAATAAAGACATATCTCAATCATACTTTCCGTTTTGTGAACACTAATTGTAGGGAGCCAAAATACCTGTTCTCTTTAGACTTTCTGACCACAGGAGCACCATATATTTTTGATGGATCATACTTCTTGACTGCAGCAGCGGCCCCTGCAGCCCCTCCTCCTGCATCCAGTCTGTTTCTTGCAGCTAAACATAAGGATAAAGTTTATTTTCAGCTATTTAAATTGTGTATAGTTTTTTTAAATTTAAACCAGTACATGGACATAGGCATGTTGACATTGGCTGAAGTGGTGCTATAGGCTAGTGGTTATCACACTGGCTAAGTGATATATGGCTATCACCTCCTTCGTGAATGCATGAACATGCAAATTAATCAGATACCAGTACCTAGAGAATAAAGAACAAATAATAAAGAGAACTTTCAGTGATTTCTGAGGCAAGGCCTGTATGTTGTATACAGATTATTTGAATGAAGTTAAAATTAATTAATTCAAATAGGAAAGCTTATTATATACAAATAATATTTACCTGATGGGGGTCTGGCAGCCTGTCTAGGGGGTGGGGGAAGGGCTCTGCCTAATTTCTGGCCATGCATAATTGTGTGACTGAACTCAGATGCTAATTGCTGCAAACAGATAATAAACATATTATTTGTAAGCATGTTCATTCAATCATTCAGACAATTGAAATTTTTTTGAAGTGGCCTTTACTAATCATTTCTGAAAAAAGGCCCTGTATTGGACGTGACACTTCCTCCTTGTAAAAGTGTCTCACTATACACGCTTGTGTAATTGTCAGAATGTCTCAGGCCCTCCTCTGGGCATCGCCAATGGCGAAAGAAAAAAGAAAATGGCTCTAAATTTCAAACTTTGGCGAAAGTGTTTGGCGACATCGAAATTGCCAAAAAGCCAAACTTGTTTAATTTCTCTGCTGTAATCGGGCTGTTACAAATAGACCTCAACACTAATCACCGTGACGAGTGTACATTGAATGTAGTCTAAAACAACATAACTAACCAAATGACACCTACCACGTGCGAACACTTAACATTAAACAACCAAACAAAGCTGATAATCTTTAGTGTTCCGGTAATTAACTTAATCCCTTAATAACAACTGATGACTGTCGTTTTCGCCTCGTGGGGTAATCAAGTCTCTCATGCAACCACACAGTATTACACCACTGAATAATATCTAGCCAATCAGGTTCTAACCAATCAAACACAAATCAACACCTCATTAATTTACATATTTTACATGATTGACTAGATCCACGTGACATTTGTTTTGTTTTTGTTCATTCATAATTTCGAGGTGTCTGAATCTGGATTTCACAAAAAAATGCAAACATTTTACACAAAACACTGGTTTATTAATCAGTTTCCAGGAGGATTTATGTGTATTTCATTGCCAAAATATGTTTTTAATGTATATGGCAGTTCATCTATTCAAAATAAATTAAAAAAGACGTAAAGATAAGCGAATGTCATGGGTTTTTACTGTTCCGGAAATACGAAAAAACGGCAGGTTCTGAACTTGTTACTGATATAAAGGCCTACCTATATATCTTAAACAATCAAATGAAAGCCTCTATGTATGATTCCTGCTGTCATTAGGTTCAGCTAGTTGATTTAAGCAAACATGCGATGTAGAAACTTTCCAGATATTGGGGGTTCGAAAACATATAATTATATATAAATAACCTTTATTCATATTGTTTGGTTTTATTCATTTCATTCCTTAGTGTACCAGATATAAACCAAATCTCTTATTTTCACATTTAAAATACATTTATACATTAAACTCTAGAAGAAATATGGCTTGGGCCATTAGAGCCAAATGGCTCCAATTTCTCCAATTTGACCCAACTTTTTTCATTTGGCGCAAGTGGTGGCGCAAGAAAAAAATTGGCCAGAGGAGGCCCTGTGTCTTCATATATTTACTTTTCCGAATTGTTTGAGTGTATCCTTATATGTCATCTACTCAATTGTCAATGTCTCACTATACACAGCTCTACTTAATGATATAGTCTCACTATTCACTCTCTAGTGTCTCATTATAAACTGTAAAGTACCTCACTGTTCACTCTCTAGTGTCTCACTGTTCACTCTCTAGTGTCTCACAATAAACTGTAAAGTACCTCACTGTTCACTCTCTAGTGTCTCACTGTTCACTCTCTAGTGTCTCACAATAAACTGTAAAGTACCTCACTGTGTCACAAGACACTCTCTAGTGTCTCATTATACACTATATATAGCATCTCATTATACACTCCACTCTCTAGTCTCAATATATACACCCAAGTGTCTCACTATACACGCTCTAGTGTCTCATTATACACTATATAGTGTCTCACTATACACTGTCTAGTGTCTCACTATACACTCTTTAATGTCTCACTATATAATTTGTGTCTCACTATACACCCTCTAGTATCTCATTATACACTCACTCTAGTGTCTCACTATACACCCTCTTGTATCTAATTATACACTATATAGTGTCTCACTATACACTGTCTAGTGTCTCACTATACACTCTTTAATGTCTCACTATATAATTTGTGTCTCACTATACACCCTCTAGTATCTCATTATACACTCACTCTCTAGTGTCTCACTATACACCCTCTTGTATCTAATTATACACTATATAGTGTCTCACTATACACTGTCTAGTGTCTCACTATACACTATTTAATGTCTCACTATATAATTTGTGTCTCACTATACACCCTCTAGCATCTCATTATACACTCACTGACTCTAGTGTCTCACTATACACCCTCTTGTATCTAATTATACACTATATAGTGTCTCACTATACACTGTCTAGTGTCTCACTATACACTCTTTAATGTCTCACTATATAATTTGTGTCTCACTATACACCCTCTAGTATCTCATTATACACTCACTCTAGTGTCTCACTATACACCCTCTTGTATCTAATTATACACTATATAGTGTCTCACTATACACTGTCTAGTGTCTCACTATACACTCTTTAATGTCTCACTATATAATTTGTGTCTCACTATACACCATCTAGTATCTCATTATACACTCACTCTAGTGTCTCACTATACACCCTCTTGTATCTAATTATACACTATATAGTGTCTCACTATACACTGTCTAGTGTCTCACTATACACTCTTTAATGTCTCACTATATAATTTGTGTCTCACTATACACCCTCTAGTATCTCATTATACACTCACTCTCTAGTGTCTCACTATACACCCTCTTGTATCTAATTATACACTATATAGTGTCTCACTATACACTGTCTAGTGTCTCACTATACACTCTTTAATGTCTCACTATATAATTTGTGTCTCACTATACACCCTCTAGCATCTCATTATACACTCACTCTAGTGTCTCACTATACACCCTCTTGTATCTAATTATACACTATATAGTGTCTCACTATACACTGTCTAGTGTCTCACTATACACTCTTTAATGTCTCACTATATAATTTGTGTCTCACTATACACCCTCTAGCATCTCATTATACACTCACTCTAGTGTCTCACTAAACACCCTCTTGTATCTAATTATACACTATATAGTGTCTCACTATACACTGTCTAGTGTCTCACTATACACTGTCTAGTGTCTCACTATACACTCTTTAATGTCTCACTATATAATTTGTGTCTCACTATACACCCTCTAGTATCTCATTATACACTCACTCTCTAGTGTCTCACTATACACCCTCTTGTATCTAATTATACACTCACTCTAGTGTCTCACTCAAGACTCTAGTGTTTTACTATACACTCCCTATTGTCTCACTATTCACTAGTGTCTCGTTATACACTATAGTGTCAAGAGTCGGCTCTGAGCATCGCCAATGGAGACAAATGAGAAGAAATTACCAAAATGGCTCTAACTTTTAGTATTTGGCCAAAATAACAGCATTAACCTCAGGAATTATTTTGCATGGACAATGGAGTGAAGGAAAGCAATGCAACAGTGAAAGATAATTTTAATTGATTTATTCCATTCAATTTGTCTCCTTAATTATTATTAATATCTAACTGTATTATATACTCTCTATTTAGTACATGAATGTATATATAGTTTACGAATGTATATTGCCACTGGAGCCATTTGGCTCCAAATTTTATAATTTGGCTCCAATTATCTCATTTGGCGCAAGTAGTGGCCCAAAGAAAAAATAAGCCAGAGGGGGCCCTGAGTGTTTCATTATACACCAACTATCCAGTGTTTCACTATACACTCTCTAGTGTCTCACTATATTCTCTAGTGTTTCACTATATACTCTCTAGTGTGCTACTATACAGACGATTTTGAAAATGTGTTTTGATTAATTTAGTTATGAAATAATTATCATACAACACGAGAATGCTCACCTCATTTGACAGAAACTTGGGTATTCTTTGTGATATCAAAGGTTTCTTCAGGACTGAGTTGATGGACGGACGATCTCTGGAAAACAATAGTAAACTCATCAAGTTAACTAATTGGATGTCATTTTATACTACATGTATAGTAAATTATCATAAATAAGTCCTGACAATCTCGTGTATTAGAGGCTATATTTTGGGCATTTAAAAGAACCAGGGGAATCTATTCAATAGCATGGGTAGGAGGATTTCAGATCCTAGTGTACCGCCCATTCTCTGCACAGGCTTTTAACACTTAAATCATTTGTTGCGTTGCACACCCACAGTTGAATTTAATTTTTCTTTGCTACTGAATGTTGAAGAAAATTACATTCATGCTTGTGGTTATTGATAGCAAAGCACAAAATGTCAAATATAACTGGCCAAAACAACCATTTCATTAATTGAATTGAATTGGATTTTATAGTCGCACCAACAGCTAAGGTCATATGGCGACTTTCCAGCTTCCATTGGTGGAGGAAGACCCCAGGCGCAATTTTCGTGCACGAGCGGGCACCTGGGTAGAATCACCATTTTATTAAATGTGTGCCTTAAGTATATCTATTTATATAAACACAGCTAGCCATGGTTAGTTTCTTGTAGCTTTAAAAAGAATATAATAAGTAACTTAAATCTCGTTCAATAGTATTACCAGTGTTGTTTTTTTCTTATATAAGTGGTATCGAAAAACAGTATCATTTCCAATGGCAAAAGTATGTTTTTTCCCACAATTGGAGTGAAAAATTTCCAATCCAAATAATTTTTTTTTATTTAGAGTGAGACTTTAAACAGAAGAAGTGGGGAAATATATTCTTTTAGGTGATGGTAATGAAATACTACCAGTGAATGTATACATGGTCGTGTGTTTGGAAATTATTTAAGCATACAATATTACTTCTGTTTGACAGTAAAAAAAATCCCAATAGATAAAACAACGCTAATTTTCCCAATTGAATGATACCAGTACCATTCCCAAAAGGGTGATAAAAATCACTGATTACAGATATCAATGAAAATAACACAGATACATATACGACTCACCTTGGTGCTCTTTTGAACAAGACGGCGATCAAGTTTCTTATTTCATAACTATATGTTGGCGATACCGGCGGATAAGAACCTCTGCAAATATAGGGTACAGTATAATCAAGTATATATCAAACTCTCATCTTCACCCTTTCTAAACATGTCCAAAACGAATTGTAAATGTCTTTATGACATACTTTTTATGGCTTCTACTCCAAACTCAACACATCTTTAGTATTTGTATATTTAGAATTAAATTTTCAATAAAGCCGTCTTTGTTGTTTTTTTGGCGAGAAAGAAATGATATGCATACTTTTATCCTAAAGGTTATATTGGAACAGCAACCTCAGAAAGAAATGAAATAATGGATGAAGTTTCCCACCAGACCATCACAAAGGGGGAAAAATCAAGTGTGGCAGGGGTCTGTGGCAGCTGGACAGGGGTCTGTGGCAGCAGGGCAGGGGTCTGTGGCAGCAGGGCAGGGGTCTGTGGCAGCAGAGCCGGGGTCTGTGGCAGCGGGGCAGGGGTCTGTGACAGTGGGGCAGTGGCAGCGCGGCAGGGGTCTGTGGCTCTTTAACGCAAGGCCTTATCCATTGAAGTAAAGAGTCACTTGGCAAGGAAGAACACTCAAAATGCAACTGTATATAAGGCATCAGTTTACAGGGTGTAAGTTCTGTTTTACGGTAAAGTTCAATTGTATTTTAAATTTAACAACTTCATTGAACACCCGTTGTGTAAATGTACATGTAAAGGACAAGCACAGAGTATTTAGGACAAATAAAGCCACACTCCTTACCGTATAATTTTTAAAACTAAATTTTTCATATTGCCGGCTTCAAACTGAAAAGAGATATGATTGATGTGTTTATATAGATTTAAAATATGAAATGAATTAAACCTCAAGATTACAAATATTTATGATGATTAATGCACATTTGTCACAGAAGGTGGACTTCGAAATCGTTATAACATTTGTCACAGCAGACGGATTTAGAAATCGTTATAACATTTGTCACAGCAGACGGATTTATAAATCGTTATAACATTTGTCACAGCAGACGGATTTATAAATCGTTATAACATTTGTCACAGCAGACGGATTTAGAAATTGTCATAACATTTGTTACAGCTGATTTAGAAATCGTTATAACATTTGTCACAGCAGACGGATTTAGAAATCGCTATAACATTTGTCACAGCAGAGAAACTGCTTCTCAAACTGACCCAATATGGAATAAGAGGGACCACCCTAACATGGATCAGGTCATTTCTCAACAACCGCACACAGTGTGTAGTTGTTAACGGGTCCCAGTCATGAAGCATATCTGTCTCATCTGGAGTGCCCCAAGGATCCGTACTAGGCCCCCTACTGTTTCTTGCATACATAAATGATCTTCCCTCCCAGGTAAACTCTTGGGTCCGGTTATTTGCAGATGACACTGCCATATACCTTGCAATCACTCAAGAAAAACAATCACAAACACTACAGACAGACTTATGCACTCTTTAACATTGGGAAAAACAGTGGGACATGGAGTTTAACCCGTCAAAATGTCAAGTTATACACATCACAAGGTTAAAGAAACACATCGACACAACCTATTACTTACATAACACTAAACTCGAGTCTACCTCCTCTGCAAAATACTTAGGCCTCACTATTGCAGAGGACTTACAATGGAACACACACATCAACAACATCACCAAAAAAGCAAATCAAACATTAGGGTTTTTAAGGAGAAACATCAAGGTACATTCTGAAGATCTACAGTCCATGGCCTATAAAACTCTTGTCCGCCCTTAGCTGGAGTACTGCTCAAGTATCTGGTCACCTCATACTGAGACTGCCATAAACCAGATCGAGGCCGTACAGCGCCGGGCAGCACGCTGGGCAAAACACGACTACAGACGGACCAGTAGTGTCACTGAGATGCTCCAGTCCCTACAGTGGAGAAGACTAGACCAAAGACGTATCGACAGTCGACTCTCACTATGTTACAAGATCACAAATGACCTGGTAGCTATCCCTCTAGAAGACTACATGACACTGACGAACAGACGATCCCGACATTCACACTCGCTTTCTTTCAAATTAATTGACGCAACCGCTGACTACTACAAATTCTCCTTTTTCCCCAGAACAGTCTTCCACTGGAATTCTTTAGCTCCTGACATCCCTATATTACCCAATATAGAACAGTTCAATTCTGCAGTCAGCAGAATTGAACATATCTCACCATACATTCAATGTTTGTTTTTATTTTTAAACCAAACATCCAAAAACTTCAATGTTTCTCTTAAATTTCTTTTATATATATTTTTAAAATACTAACAGTCTTTGTCGGTATGACGACGCATGCCTAGGTCCCCAGCAGGGGTTTGGCATTAAAGGAAGATAGATAGATAGATAGCAGATGGATTTAGAAATCGTTATAACATTTGTCACAGCAGACGAATTTAGAAATCATTATAACATTTGTCACAGCAGACGGATTTAGAAATCGTTATAACATTCTCAAAGCACACGGGTTTAGAAATTGTTATAACATTTGTCACAGCAGAAGGATTTAGATATTTTTTTTATAATATTTGTAAAATGATTCCTTACACAAAATTAAATGCGTGTGTAAACTTAAAGAGTCTATTTATTTCATCCGTAAGGAAGAACTAGATTGTATGTGTCACGGAATTAAACAACACAAAGATAGACAGACAGACACAGATGTATTAAAATGTAATAGAAAAATACTTACAGCATGTTTTAAAGTTGCTACTTCATACAGAACACAACCTAATGACCATATATCACTGTAAGAGAAAGAATAATTTAAGAATTAATAAGCGAATTTTGGCCATTATGCGGTTTTGAACGCCGGTAGTGAATGGCAAATTCCTATCAGCGCTTTTTGGTAAATTTGCCATACACTACCAGCATTCAACACAGATAAAATTAAATCAAAACTCTTAAATTTGCAAATCAATTCTTATATTAACACAAACTAGAACGAATTCGACAGTGTGGCCGTCGTAAAATACCCATGTTTTATTCACACAGGTCACATCCCCCCGCAACCCCATCCCCCCACACACACAACACAGCCCCACAGTATATACAATGTAATCCCTTCATCAAAATGTTCATTTGAGAAATAATTTTTAAATAAATTGACCTACTCTTGCCCTCCAACCCGAACCCCAGGGAAGACGTCCGAGTTTTAAATAATAAATCATTTGACATGCTGTGTATCTCTGTATTAGACGACTATTTTACCAATTAATGTGCAAAAGCATGAAAAATGACACCGTAATTGCATTATTAGTGTATTTGATACATGTCTATGTAAAACATGTGACCCTTGGGGCGGGGCCAAATGTGACCCTAAGGTCACCATTTGAACAAACTTGGTAAAGGACCATAAGCTTATAGTAAATGCAAAATATCAAACCTCTGGCTGTTGTAGTTTCTGAGAAGAAGATTTTTAAAAAAAAAATCCTATATAAGTCTATGTAAAACTGTGACCCCCGGGGCGGGGACAAATTTGACCCCAGGGTCACCATTTGAATAAACTTAGTAGAGGACCATAAGCTGATGCTACATGTAATACATGAGAGCTCTGTGCCTTGTGGTTTCAGAGAAGAAGATTTTTTAAAGTTGTTTACTACATGTCTATATGAAAAACATGCAAAACCTCAATATACAAATTTTGGACCCCCGGGGCAAGGCCATTTTTGACCCCGGGGACTTTATTTGAACAATCTTGATAGTCTAGGCGTTGGCGATCATTTTAAAAGAAAAACTGTTGAAATCTGTCCAGCGGTTCTGGAGAAGAAGATTTTTTAAGGTTTCGACCATATATGGTAATGGCAGCCATCTTGGATGTAGCGCTGACCTAATTTTAACAAATCTAAAAAGCATTCATCTAAGGATCATCCATTTGAAGTTTGGTCAAAATTAGCCAAGCGGTTTCTGACGAGAAGTCGTTTGAAGAATTCCCTATACATGTCTATGTAAAACATGTGACCCTTGGGGCGGGGCCAAATGTGACCTGAGGGTCACCATTTGAACAAACTTGGTAAAGGACCATCAGCTTATAGTAAATGCAAAATATCAAACCTCTGGCTGTTGTAGTTTCCGAGAAGAAGATTTTTTAAAAAAAAATCCTATATAAGTCTATGTAAAACTGTGAACCCCGGGGGGGGGACAAATTTGACCCCAGGGTCACCATTTGAACAAACTTAGTAGAGGACCATAAGCTGATGTTACATGTAATACATGAGAGCTCTGTGCCTTGTGGTTTCAGATAAGAAGATTTTTTAAAGTTTTTTCCTATATGTCTATATGTAAAACATGCAAAACCTCAATATACAAACTTTGGACCCCCGGGGCACGGCCATTTTTGACCCCGGGGACTTTATTTGAACAAACTTGATAGTCTAGGCATTGGCGATCATTTTAAAAGAAAAACTGTTGAAATCTGTTCAGCGGTTCTGGAGAAGAAGATTTTTTAAGGTTTCGACCATATATGGTAATGGCAGCCATCTTGGATGTAGTGCTGACCTAATTTTAACAAATCTAAAAAGCATTCATCTAAGGATCATCCATGTGAAGTTTGGTCAAAATTAGCGAAGCGCTTTCTGAGGAGAAGTCGTTTGAAGAAAAGTTAACGGAGGGACGGACGACGGACGACGGAAGACGGACAACACACCATCCCATAAGCTCTGCTGGCCCTTGGCCAGTAGAGCTAAAAATGACAGTGTAATTAAATTTTTAGTGTATTTACCCCACTGAGGGACCCTTTGTGCAGAGCCATCATCATAATGTTTCATTTGAGACATAATTTGACGAAAAAAAATGACCCCAAATCGACCCGCCCCACCCTCCCTGGGCCCTGGGGCAGAAGTTCGAGTTTGCGAAATATAAAAATTGTTTGATGTTATTTTTATCTTTTATGTTTATAGACGATTACCTATACCAAGTTATGTGCAAAAATATGAAAAAATGACAGTGTAATTACGATCACTACACAATTTTGTTAGGATCCACTACACATCAAGAGCAACATTTCTGTTAAGTTTCATGAAAATCCTTCAAGTAGTTTCAGAGGAGTAGTTGCTACAAGTTTTACTATATAACTCTATGTAAACAAAGATGGTCGCTGGCAGCCATGTTTAACGTCAAACGATTTTCAACAAGGACCAACATTATGTCAGGCTGATCATTTTAGAAAAAGTCCCATATCATTTTACAAAAAGTCCCATATCACTATCTCTTACAGTTTTCAAGAAGTAGTCGCTACAAACTTGTCTTTTAAAAATCAATTTTTAGCCGTAGCGGCCATCTTGAATTTCCGGCCAAACTGAAATTTTGCTAAGACCAACTAGATATGAAGAGCAATATAGCACTGAAGTTTCATGAAAATCCGTCAAGTAGTTTCAGAGGAGTAGTCGCTACAAGTTTTTACTACATAACTCTATGTAAACAAAGATGGCCGATGCAGGCATGTTTAATGTAGAATCAAAATGATTTTCGACAAGGACCAAGATCATGCCATGTTGATCATTTTATAAAAAGTCCCATATCACTTACAGTTTTCAACAAGAAGTCGCTACAAACTTGTTTTTAAAAACAAGAGGCCCAAGAGGGCCTGTGGACGCTCTACTGGCTAATATGGCTCTTATGACATCAATGAAGTGAGCGACTATCGTCTTAAAGAGGCAAAATATAGCATTTTTAACTATATCAAGAGCAATAACTCCGTCATTACTGGTCCGATCTGGCTGGTTTTCCAAGTTGGCCAGTAGAGATAATAACAATAAAAAAAAAAAAAAAAAAAAAAAAAAAAAAAAAAAAAAAAAAAAAAAAAAAGAAAAAAAAAAAAAAAAAATAATAAAAAAAAAAATAAAAAAAAATATTAAAAAAAAATATGAAAAAAAAAAAATAATAAAAAAAAAAAGAAAATAAAAAAATAAAAATAAAGAAAATTAAAAAATTTAAAACAAGCATTGATGTAAAACTGTGACCCCAGGGTCAGCATTTGAACAAAATTGGTAAAGGACCATAAGCTTATAGCAACAGCAAAATATTAAACCTCTGGCTCTTACAGTTTCAGAGAAGAAGATTTTTTAAGTTTTTCCCTATACATGTCTATGTAAAACATGTGACCCTTGGGGCGGGACCAAATGTGACCCCAGGGTCACCATTTCAACAAACTTGGTAAAGGACCATAAGCTTATAATAATTGTAAAATATCAAATATTGTAGTTTCCGAGAAGAAGATTTTTAAAAAAAAAATCCTATATAAGTCTATGTAAAACTGTGACCCTCGGGGCGGGGACAAATTTGACCCCAGGGTCACCATTTGAACAAACTTAGTAGAGGACCATAAGCTGATGCTACATGTAATACATGAGAGCTCTGTGCCTTGTGGTTTCAGAGAAGAAGATTTTTTAAACTTTTTTCCTATATGTCTATATGAAAAACATGCAAAACCTCAATATACAAACTTTGGACCCCCACGGCCATTTTTGACCCCGGGGACTTTATTTGAACAAACTTGATAGTCTAGGCGTTGGCAATCATTTTAAAAGAAAAAGTGTTGAAATCTGTCAAGCGGTTCTGGAGAAGAAGATTTTTTAAGGTTTCGACCATATATGGTAATGGCAGCCATCTTGGATGTAGCGCTGACCTAATTTTAACAAATCTAAAAAGCATTCATCTAAGGATCATCCATTTGAAGTTTGGTCAAAATTAGCCAAGCGGTTTCTGACGAGAAGTCGTTTGAAGAATTCCCTTTACATGTCTATGTAAAACATGTGACCCTTGGGGCGGGGCCAAATGTGACCCTAAGGTCACCATTTGAACAAACTTGGTAAAGGACCATAAGCTTATAGTAAATGCAAAATATCAAACCTCTGGCTGTTGTAGTTTCTGAGAATAAGATTTTTTAAAAAAAAATCCTATATAAGTCTATGTAAAACTGTGACCCCCGGGGCGGGGACAAATTTGACCCCAGGGTCACCATTTGAATAAACTTAGTAGAGGACCATAAGCTGATGCTACATGTAATACATGAGAGCTCTGTGCCTTGTGGTTTCAGAGAAGAAGATTTTTTAAAATTGTTTCCTACATGTCTATATGAAAAACATGCAAAACCTCAATATACAAATTTTGGACCCCCGGGGAACGGCCATTTTTGACCCCGGGGACTTTATTTGAACAATCTTGATAGTCTAGGCGTTGGCGCTCATTTTAAAAGAAAAACTGTTGAAATCTGTCCAGCGGTTCTGGAGAAGAAGATTTTTTAAGGTTTCGACCATATATGGTAATGGCAGCCATCTTGGATGTAGCGCTGACCTAATTTTAACAAATCTAAAAAGCATTGATCTAAGGATCATCCATGTGAAGTTTGATCAAAATTAGCCAAGTGGTTTCTGAGGAGAAGTCGTTTGAAGAAAAGTTAACGGACGACGGACGGACAACGGACGACGGAAGACGGACAACACACCATCCCATAAGCTCTGCTGGCCCTTGGCCAGTAGAGCTAAAAATATTTTTAGCTGTGGCGGCCACCTTAAATTTCCGGCGGACCTGAAACTTTGCTAGGAACAACTAGACATCAAGATCAACATTCCTGTGAAGTTTCATGAAATTCCGTCAATTAGTTTCAGAGAAGTAGTCGATACAAGTTTTTACTATATAACTCTATGTAAAAAAGATGGTCGCTGGCAGCCATGTTTAATGTCAAATCAAAACGATTTTCAACAAGGACCAATATCATGCTGATCACTTTAGAAAAAGTCCCATATCAATATCACTTATAGTTTTCAAGAAGTTGTCGCTACAAACTGTTTTTTTAACAAGAGGCCCAAGAGGGCCTGTAGACGCTCTACTGGCTAACACAGCTCTTATAACATCAATGAAGCGACTGACTGCCATTTAAGTTTTTTTGAAAGTTTCGGGCAAAAACAGCTTTTTGACTTTATCATGGGCCATAACTAAAGAATCTGGTAAAGTTGGGTAAAGATCAGATGAAAAATGAAGGCCCTACCGTATAAACGAGGCAAAATATAGCATGTTTAACTAAATCAAGAGCCATAACTCCTCTGGTCCGACTGGTCCAACATAGAGCTAAAAAAAAAATAAAAAAAATAAAAAAAAAAAAAAAATTAAAGAAAAAAAATTAATCAATCAATGAATATTAAAAAAAAAAAAGAACATGAATAAAAAAACAACAAAAAAAACATAAATAAAAAAATAATAATTAAAAAATAAATCAAAAAAAAAAAAAAGTAAAAAAAAAAGTAAAAAATAAATAAATAAAAAATAAAAAAATAAGAAAATTTAAAAATAAATAAAAATAATAATGTAAAAAAGAAAGTCATAATATCTGATAAAGTTTGGCAAAGATCAGATGCAAAATGAAGGCCCTATCGTATTACGAGGCAAATTATAGCATTTTTAACAAAATCAAGGGCCATAACTCCGCTGTTTATGGTTCGATCTGGCTGGTTTTTCAAACTTGACCAATCTTTCATAGACATTAACAATCTGATAAAGTTTGGTAAAGATCGGATGGAAAATGAAGGCCCTATCGTCTTAACGAGGCAAAATATATCATTTTGAACTAAATCAAGGGCCACAACTCCGCTTAAACTAATCCGATATGGCTGGTTTTCGTACTTGTCCGAGCTTTCATTGATATTAATAATCTGATAAAGATTGGTAAAGATCGGATGAACAATGAAGCCCCTATCATCTTAACGAGGCAAAATATAGCATTATTAACTAAATCAAGGACCATAACTCTGCTGTTACTGGTCCGATCTGGCTGGTTTTTGAACTTGTCTGAGCTTTCATTGATATTAACAATGTGGTAAAGTTTGAAAAAGATAGAATGAAAAATGAAGACCCTATCGTCTTAACGAGGCAAAATATAGCAATATAGCATTTTAACTAAATCAAGGGCCATAACTCAAGAAGTAGTCGCTACAAACTTGTTTGTTAAAAATCTATTTTTAGCTTTGGTGGCCATCTTGGATTTCACATCAATGTGAATTTTTGCTAGGATCAACTAGACTTCATGCGCAACATTTCTGTAAAGTTTCATGACAATCCGTTCAGTAGTTTCAGAGGAATAGTCCCTACAAAAAAAGGTTTACGGATGGACGGACGACAGACACCGCACCATGGCATAAGCTCTGCTGATCTTTGATCAGTAGAGCTAAAAGAGAAGCTTTTATTTACAAACTTGAAACAAAATCAAGCTTCAGAACTACCAGAAACTATGTGCTGCAATATTTTAATGAGTTGGGACTTATTGATTATTAACGTGTTTTACTGGAAAATAAACCCCCCAAATGAGACCGATTGACAAATCGGAATACAGAACAAGAGCTGTCGGAGAACAGCGCAGCTTGACTATTCGATTTTTCGGAGATTTATAAATTTATAGCTAGTTTACAGGTCTATATCTCTTACATTTTTAGCTGAACTAAATTTTGGAATTGGTTTCCTTATAGTATGTTGTAAAGGGTTGGATAAGTAATTTTGACTTCTGCAAATTCTGGGCTCCCATGGAACCCAAATTGTGATGGCCCATAAAATGTGCAATAAAGGCAGATCTAGGTTTGGGATTTGTTATAGCATTATGCATCTTATTACTTCACCCATATTGGGACATGGGCTCCCTCCTCCCCACCCCCTCCACCTCCGGCCCCACACCCCTCCACACCTTTTTTTTCTTTTTTTTTTTTACATATTTCTGTGTTGTTTTAGTCAATTCTTACACATATTTGTTGCAACCCTCCCCGCCCCCCCCCCCACCCCCCCCCCCCCCCCCGACTTTTTTTTTTTTTTTTACATATTTCTGTGTTGCTTTTGTCAATTCTTACACATATATGTTGCAACCCTTCCCGTTCCCACCACCCCCCTCCGCCTCTCATCCCATCACCCCACCCACCATGCCCCACACTTGAATTTTTTTTTTTTAAATATTTCTTTGTTGTTTTAGTCAATTCTTACACATATATGTTGCACCCTCCCCCCCGCCCCCAACTCACTCCCCGCCCCTCCCCCCCCCCACCACCCCTCCGCTCACCACGCCCCACTTGATTTTTATTTACATATTTCTTTGTTGTTTTAGTCAATTCTTACACATGTTGCCCTCCCTACCACACGCCTCTACCCCATCCCCACTCAAACTCGATTTTTTTCTTATTTTTTTCTTCATATTTCTTTATTTTTTTAATTCTTACACATGTTGCTCTCCCCACCCCACGCCTCTACCTCATCCCCACTCAAACTTGATTTTTAATTTTTTTTTCTTCATATTTTTGTGTTGTTTTGGTGAATTATTACATAGCTTCTTACACATATATGTTTTCAGCTAAAAATGTAAGAGATATAGACCTGTAAACACAGCTTGCACGCAAAATTTGATGTGAAACAGACATATTTTAAGGGTTATCAGAATTTGGGTTCCATGGGAGCCCATGGGTTACAGGAACCACAATTGCTTATACAACCCCTTAAGATAATGCTACAAGGAAGTCCATGAACAAATTTGGTTGTGGTAGGATAAGAAATGTAAGAGATATAGACTTTTAAACACAGCTTACACGCAAACCTTGATGTGGTTGTCGACGCCAACGCCGACGCCGACCCCGACCCCGGGGTGATTACATAAGCTCTCTTATTCTTCGAATAGTCGAGCTAAAAAGGTTAAAACAGTTTTTTATTATAAAAGGTAATCGTATAGGTCGTTTTTCAAAATCCCTTACCTTTTATTGTTGTAAGGTTTATTTTCACATATTTCTGGACTAAGATAGTATGGGGTGCCTATACACGTCCTGGCCAGCTCAACGGTACTGTTCAATACCTTCGCTATACCAAAATCTCCCAGCTGTACCTCACCTTTGGCTGTCAGAAATATATTCTGAAATAAAATGTTGAACACATTGTATTAATAATGCATACCATTGACATTCTGTGCGTTGATTTTTTGTATGTTTATTTACAAAATGACATCATGCAACTGTTGATGCTATTAACATCATTGTTGATTAACGTGACTTTATCTGCACCCCATTTGTAAGATTAGATTGTTCATGCAGATTTCCTTCTAATATTAATAATAAATCCTCTAAATTCTTCAAAACAATTCTACAAGTCAAGTGAACTAAATGTTTGGGAAAACAGTATGCAGTCTGATTCCCATCGCCTGTTTGAACATTAACAAACCCGAATTACCTGTTAATAGATTCAACTGTAATTTGACCTACCCAGGACCTACCTGCGAGTTGAACTACCCATGATTTGACCCACCTGTAACTTGACCTTCATGTGATTTTATCTACCTGAAATTTCACCGACCTGTAGCTTGATAACTTACCTGTAATTTAACTTACCTGTTATTTGACCTGACCTACCTGAAACTTGGCCTACCTATTATTGGACCTGACTTACCTGTATTTTGATATACCTGTAAAGTGACCTTCCTCTTACTTGACCTATCTGTTATTTGACCTGACCTACCTTTAAAGTGACCTACCTCTAACTTGACCTACCTGTTATTTGACTTGACCTACTTGTAATCTGACCTACCTCTAACTTGGCCTACTTGTTATTTGACCTGACCTACCTGTAAAGTGACCTTCCTCTAACTTGACATACCTGTTGATTGATCTGAACTACCTGTAAAGTGACCAACCTCTAACTTGACCTACCTGTTATTTGACCTGACCTACCTGTAATTTGACCTACCTGTAAACTGACTTACCTCTAACTTGACCTACCTGTACTCTGAACAACCTGTAAGGTGACCTACCTCTAACTTGACATACCTGTTGATTGATCTGACCTACCTTAATTTGACCTACCTGTAACTTAACTTACCTGTAATTTGACCTGACTGTAACTTGCTCTGCCTGTGATTTGAACTACCTGTAACAAAGACCTACCTGTGATTTGACCAAGATGTAATCTGACCTAACTGTAACTTGCTCTGCCTGTGATTTGACCTACCTGTAACTTAACTTACCTGTGGTTTGACCTACCTGTAACTTAACTTACCTGTAAATTGACCTAAATGTAACTTGCTATGCCTGTGATTTGACCTACCTGTAACTTGACCTACCTGTGATTTGACCTACCTGTAACTTGACCTACCTGTCGTATGATCTACCTGTGGTTTGACCTACCTGAGGTTTGACCTACCTGGTGTTTGACCTACCTGAGACTTTATGTCCCTGTGTAGTATCTTCCTGTCATGGATATGTTTGATGGCAAGACACATTTGTACAAACCAGTCCAAAATCTGCATAGAAACATAACTACGTGTCAAAATTAAAAGAAACATTGGAATATATCCAAACCAGCTTAATTATTATTGAGAGAATAAGATGAAAGAAGTATACACAAAGAAGAAATGACCATTTGAAGGTTGTTCTAAAATGCATATGGTAGTTGCTGTTTTGAGAACTATGCCAATATAGTTCTTAATAACTATACCTGGCATACTTTTAAATATTTTTAAAGCGAATAAAATCAAAGCAAAAGAGTGCAAAATCATGAACTGATCATATAATGCATTGATTATTAAACACAGATAGGGATGTCTAAAGCCACACCAGTCAGGTGTTTAGCATGTAGAAGTAAATTGCCACACAGCCATAAAACTCCAGACTACCAGACAATTAAACAAGTCTAAAGATTAAAGAGAACAAATACCTGGTCCTCGCTGAACAATACCCCACGCTGATTGTTGATTTTGGCATACAAATCACCTACAATACAGAATCCATTTAAACACAATGCTATTAATAAACGGAAATCATTGATATGGGAAAAGAAATTTACAAAATCTATGATTTACTTCTAGTCCCAATTACAATGTGTATTAGTTTATAACATTTCTGTATTAAATTGAATTACAATGATACACAAGCAAAAGATAAACTGAACCTTTCAGTAGATTATTTGGTAATAATTCACTCAGTAAGACTTGTGGCACATTACTGAGTGCACTCTTTTGTGAAATACCACAGAGCCTGACTATGAGTGATTATTATTCTATAATTAATACTGACAATTCCAATTTAATAGAAGAAACCTTTGAATTGTGGAATACTGCAGTACGAGACTTTGAGTGAATTATTACCCTATACTGAAAGAGCCAATTTAACAGAATGCTTATAACCTTTGAATTGTGAAATATTGCAGTGCCAGACTTTGAGTGAATTATTATCCTACATGTATACTGAAAGATCCAAATTAACACAATACAGATTTTGAACAAGAAATGTCACTGTAAATGAAAAATGCCCCCGAAGTGACCTTTGACCTCTAAGTATGACCTTGACCCTGGAGCCACGGACCTGGATTTTGTGCGCTACATGTCGTCTGGTTGTGGTGAGCACTTGTGCCAAGTTATTTGAACATCCGTCCAGGAATGCTAGAGTTATTGACCGGACACAATTTGACTTTTGACCTCTAAGTGTGACCTTGACCTTAGAGCCACGGACCTCGATTTTGTGCATGACATGTCGCCTTGTTGTGGTGAGCACTTGTGCTAAGTTATTTGAAAATCTGTCCATGAATGTCAGAATGTTTAACTGGCCACGAAAGCAATTCATTTTGACCTTTGACCTCTAAGTGTGACCTTGACCTTGGAGTCACAGACCTGGATTTTGTGCGCGACATGGTGTCTTGTGGTGAGCCAAGTTATTTGAAAATCCGTCCAGGAATGCCAGAGTTATTGACCGGACACATTTTGACCTTTGACCTCTAAGTGTGACCTTGACCTTAGAGCCACAGACCTGGATTTTGTGCGCGACATGTTGTCTTGTTGTGGTGAGCACTTGTGCCAAGTTATTTGAAAATATGTCCATGAATGTTAAGAGTTATTAACTGGACACAAAAGCACTTCATTTTGACATTTGACCATCTAAGTGTGACTTTGACCTTAGAGTCATGGACCTGGATTTCATGCGTGACACATCGTCTTGTTGTGGTGAGCACTTGTGCCAAGTTATTTGAAAATCCGTCCATTATTGTCAGAGTTATTAACCTGACACGAATATCCGGACGGACAGATTGACATTCGGACGGACAGTGCAACCTTCGGAGGCATAAAAGCATGTTATGTGTCTAATGTAATATGTATTTGTTATTGAGGTTGTCAACTATCATGTAAATTAAACATGCAAAACATTTATGTTTGCATTACGTGGTCTGAGTATTAAGTTTCATACCTCATTCAACCCCTTCTCCCAGAAGTGAAAGCAGGGTTGGCTGGGGTATGAAATAAAGCCTTAATTTCAGTTTAAAAAGTTTGCATATTGTAAAATTAAAACTTTTAATAGGTAATTTCAAACAGGTTATCACATATTTTGAGTAAAAAATGTTTTTAAACGTGTTTTAGTGTCGAAATATCTGTTATAAAATCCTGCTAATATAATCTTTCCCATCGCTTAATGGAATTAAGGCGAGACCACGTAATGGTGTGTATGAACCTATCCTTAAGATTAAAACAAGCTACTACTTACCACCAGCACAGTAATCCATAACTATGTACAGACTGCCATGCTCTGAAATAGAGATACAGTAACCACAATGAGATAAGCATATTAATGGGACACAAAGCAATCTTTATTTTTTAAAACTCACAGCGTCCCATTAGTTTTTCTACATAACTTGCATTTGCTGAATCATTATTATTATTTATAAGAATAGCATAAAGTGAATTGTTTTTGCATATTATTAACTCTTGATTATATTGGACCAATAATATATTTAAACCTCAGGTACATGTAGAATAAGAAAATGAAAACTCAAAATTGTATTTAATTATATCCAAGCTAGTTTAAAGTCAAAATGATAATGGATAAATAAATGAAGATGCTAAATTTCAATGCTTGATAAACACTTCAAGACTGCTATACACTTCAAGAATGCCATTAGTCCCTTTAAACTGGTTAAATACTGGAATGAGTTTATTCCTCTGTAATCTATTATTTCCCTTAGTTTTCCCGTTTCATTCACAGAAATCCATTAACAGATAATAAAGTACTGACAATGTGCTTTTGTTTCTATGCTCTGTTACTTTATAATTGAGAAATATCTACAATTTATATTGTACAGAACAAATTAGGTAAGTAAAGAAGCTCACCCATATTAAAGTAGCTATCCGGCCAACAACAGCCAAATTTTACAACATAAGTAAACCTACTGACGATGAGGTATATATATATATAACTTACATATTTTGAGAATCCAAACTCTATACACACAATATTAACCAGCCAGACCAAAGCCCGAAACTGGAGCATCGAACTCATAATTCATTTTATGTATAACAGGTGGTGAAAAAATCGTTCCTCAACCGGGACTCGAACCCAAGGTCTCTGGTTTACCGTACCAGCACTCTAACCACTGAGCTATCGCGGACATAGTTACGGCTAGGAATCGATTATTCACCATTTACCTGTACCCGGTTACATATGCATAATCAATTACAGGCATTTTAAGAACATATGAATAAAGATATACTTTAATCAGCACATATACAATATTATATGACCTGAACACATGGATAAAGTTTTGATAAGTGATTTTGTAGAGAAATTATTTGTAATGTTAGTGTCTTTATGAGGGAGCTCTTCGTTAGGGCGTAAGCCTAAAGAAATTGCTTAAGTTTTAAGTAACCAAACGGTTATATACCTACCTTCAAATGACTCCCTATAAGCCACAATACTGGGGTGGTTTAACTGAGCTAACACAGATACCTGTCAAAACAGTAAAGATGAAACATTACACCATAATATTATTATGAACTTTTTTTTTCTGTTGGTGATATATGTATCAATATTCTCATGACTTAAGACTTAATTTAATAATAAATATGTTGAGTTTTAAACCCTATATTAATATCATTATGCCCAAAAGAAAATAATACTATACTTTTGTTTTTGAAATACAGCCAGACAGACAAATGGAGGCGATTTTAATCACCAGTAGCTTTTTCAAAGCATTGGGATAAAAAGTTTTAAAAAATGTATCTGGTATGCATATTTGTGTGTGCATTTTAAACAACAATATAATCGTGTTTAAAAATTAATGTTAAATCAGAAGATATGTGTCTATATAGAATATGTCAAGTGTACAATGTACATGCAACAAACACCATTTCAAGATACATACAAAAATGTATTTCAAAAGTTTCAGAATTTTTTATTTCCCACCTCCTCCGAAACTGTTTTAGAAAATAATCTGAGAACCACAAAGAAGAAAATCTGGCTTAACAAGGAGGCATCTGACACAGGCTTGTTTTTGCATAAATATAATTGAGCCGAAATACACAAAAACGACCCTTCAGACAAAATGTTCACATTTTGTATCGTTTGATGTTTATGAAACACGGTGATTTTCTCTTTAAAAATCTTTTTATTTGATGTTGATATCTTAATTAAAAATGATTTTATCTCAATTTGAAAATTAATGATTGTACTCACCATTAATTTTGACGCTGACGTCGGCGTCTTTGACGACGTCGTTGATTAAATAATAACAAAAAACATAAACAATTACCATTTTCTATAGCATCAACTATTTATATTAAGAAAACATATTCACTATGATATAATAATTAGGTAAACCACAGAGTGACGAGAAATTTGATTAGTAATTCATTGATTACCAGCCGACGTCATAAATTGTTATTTCATGACGTTGTCGTCTAAACGTCCGAAGGGACGTTTTCGTGTGTTGCGGCTCATATATTAAAAAAGAAGAAGAAAAAAAAAGAACTACCATATTTCCCCTATTAGTAGCACCCGGGCGCTATGCAAAGTTCAAAAGGGGCGCTCTTATTATGGTTAAAAAATTTCAATATTTTCCGTTATCTTACTCGATTGTTTACTATAAAATTACTATAAGACGATCTTTTACTACGACACCGGCACTGACTAAAACTTAACCCGACTGCATACAGAGTATAACTCTGCCGTAATTGAAGCATAATTGGTAAAACTGATGACAGCGCTATAAGGTTTAATTTATGTGATAGGCCAAGCCAGTGTGGTAGTAAAAAACTCCCTGTAATCAAATCCATTAGCATTAAAGACGAAAGTTTTGTGTTGTTTTTTTTAAAGTTTTTGGATTTTTGAAGAAGGTAAGGTTTCTTAAAATTGATTGGGGTGCTATTATTAGGGAAGGCGCTACTAATAGGGGAAATACGGTATTCAAACAAATAAAGTGAAATATATCTGATTGAAAAAGAACAATGTTCAATACATATGACAACATGCTATCAATTATACCTCTTTCCTAGCTTCTTCTCTTTCTTTGGGCCCCATCTACAAATACATAATAATATGTTTACGTTTTTATGAAACTGATGGCTAAATTATCATACATCAGGAGGTAAAATGCAAAGTGTGTGATTAAGTAACAATTTAATTGTCACTACACAGTTAATTGAATTGAATTGGGTTTTATAGTCGCACCAACAGCTAAGGTCATATGGTGACTTTCCAGCTTCCATTGGTGGAGGAAGACCCCAGGTGCCCCTCCGGGCAATTTTCGTGCACGGGCGGGCACCTGGGTAGAACCACCGACGTTCCGCAAGCCAGCTGGATAGCTTCCTCACATAAAGATTCCTAGGCGCCTGAGGGATCGAACCTACAGCGGTGAGGGGCAAGTGATTTCAAGTCAGAGACGTTAACCACTCGGCCACGGGCGCCCCTACAAAGTTAATCATGTTAAAAATGTGGACACGCAGTAATCCACATCATTTGCCAAAGGAAGTGTTTCCTTTGGTCTATCTAATCCAAAAGATGTCTTTTTAGATGTTATAAAATCTTAGCATCTAAGCTACATCATAAACACTGCCTGTCACACTTGTAAGCTAGCTAGTAACTAATTCAAAAAAAAAAAAAAAAAAAAAAGATTATAAAAATAGACTTTGATATTAAAGCTTGACCAATGACTTTGATATTAATGCTTGAAAAATAGTATTAACGGGGCTTTTACTTTGTTTTTGAGTTAGTAACAGGAAAAGTTTAAAAGTAGACTTGTGATTTAGCTCTGTCTATGCATAAACAAATGTAGATAAATCAATTAGTTGCTGCAACTTGCATGGGGAAAAGTCTGATTTCTCTTGACGTTATTATAAAATTTAGTGCTTATAATTAAAAGTTGAGGTGCAAATTCAAAACTTTTTAAAAATTGTATTTATTTAATGTAAGTTAATGCATATTGGAGTATGTGACTCAGTCTCTGGCTGTTTCCTGTTAACAGGAGTTCCAAAGAAGCTAGAGCCTAGAAAGATTGTGTTGCATTGTGAGACAAAACTCGGAAATGCTACATACACTACGACTATCATGCATAGAATAAGTAATAAAAGCCACTTCATTCTAAAATTGTACCATTATTTTGAGTATACGTACCTTTTGTATTGATTATAGTACTGTTTAATGTTGATTGAACAATCAAACATAAAATTGTCACAATTTACAGACAGCTGATCAAACACGTTCACACTTGTCATTGTTCCAGTTTACGCTACTGTGTGTACAGTACAACTAATTAGTGGGCACTCCACATTTACCAGTGATCGTAAAGTTAAAGAAGCTTGTCGGCCTTTAAACAGAGCATCTCTGGCTGATTAATTCTTAAACAAACAATGTCACACTTCATGCACTTTCTGTTTTGATCGTCCATTTTGGCCGTAAGAGGGTGCCGCATAATGTTATGTTTTACCCGGCTCTTTAACGCAATTAAATATATGGATAATATTGAGCGCGGGGACACAGACTAGTTGACTGACAGCGAGAGGCGGAACAGTGGGGGGTGTCTGTCGCACAAGCAACAACTTGACAGCGGTTTTCAATAAACACTGTGATAATTAGTTATCGGTTCAAATATATTTGTCTCTAATTAGCTAACAACACCCTGCGGGATATTGGCTTATAACCAGTCAAAGATGTTGTATATTAAAATTTGGGATTTTCCGAGATTTTTTATACAAAATCGGTCGGAAATTTGGATTCGCCAGACCGCCGATGTCTGGCGAATTTGCTATGTATTTCTTACGATTTTCATTTGCCAGTTCGGGTTTCTTTTCGCCTATGGCGATTGGCGAATGGTTAACGCGAGCCTAGTATTGCATTTTCATTGATATCGTTATTGTGCAGTGCTAAATTTCCATGAAATGGATATAAATGGAAAAAATGATGAAACCATATTTTTCTGTTGTCACCTGGTCTATTCGGACTTGACCTTCACCTTGTTAGTAAAACACTTTGTGAACATCTGGAGAAAAAACTAATCAAGGAAATTCATTCTGTTTTCGGTAGATGTTACAGTGATTCAAGCCACGTATAAATAACCTAAAGTTATGCAAATTGTTCACATTTAGACCTGTAATTTGAATGAGAACCGATGCCTATATTATGTATAATTAGTACTTCCGGACGTTCCAATCTTTAATATAAATATTCAAAATATAAAGCAATTTTTCTTTTCTCGTCTATTTGTAGTGCAACTATCTTAATTTCACCACCCCACTATGATACGGTTGCCTGTACTTTATGGTTGATCCAAAATTTGGTTATCAACTCCTTAAAAATAAAGACATGTATAATGATCTTACAGAATATATATTACGATATAAGCAATTTTTTTTTTTATAATTACGATTACCAAATGAATGGTAATCCATTTATTCACCCCGTAATAGGTTTGTGAGGGTCGGGGTGGGCCACACCTCAACAAACCGTACAGATATGTATGTAATATGCATCATATTTATATATAAACAGTTTTCACATATACTTACATACAAAAATGCATATCATAATTAGAAGCTGTATAAATGGGGAGTTTTTTTTTAAAACATCTTTACAATTTCAAAAAAAGATTTAAAATACACATTTCTGAAAGAGGGACACCGAGGATCTTTCAAAAGTTTTATTTAAAAATAAACCAGATTGCTGTATGTCCCTTTTACACACTTGAAATCAGAAAAAAATTATAATTGTCAAGATATTTATTTTGCTACTTTAATACCCCTTCAATGATAATTGTAAATATGTTGTTTTTTTTGTTTTTTTTAAAACCCAGCATATATATTTTACCTAAAAAATGATTTAACATAGATAAGTGCAAAGATAAAATAATCAAGTACGAATGTTTCAGTTTTTATACAAATCCACATACTATCTCTGCTGAGTTTTACTATAGTTGATTGTGTGTAAAAAATGCTATATAAGCAAGTTAATAAACATACCCTCATTATGTTTATTTCTTTGATGACAAGTTGGCAGTTATCTTTCTTTCTCTTCACCAAGTCTGCCTTCCCAAAGGCGCCCTCACCAATTTTGCGCAGTTTCGAGTACTTGTCCATGTTTTCACTTGCCACTGATGTAATTAATGGCAGCAAGAGTTAACACTTTGAACAGTTTGTAAGATGCAGTTGCACGGACAGACTGAGCCTTTTCCCCATTCATGAAATTATGATTCGGGTTTCATGCAGGGAAAAAGTGGAGAAATCTGCAAGGAAAACAACCCACAGTTGTCAGACCTGATCACCTGTATTTCAACATAACGTTTATGTTTCGAGTGATGTTAATGAAATATTGTTGAATAACATAGCTAGGAGCTTAGACAGGGAGAGAACAGTTTTAACTTTCTATTCTTGTTGGACGGAATTTTCAATCGGAAGTTTATATTGACTACGGAATGAGGAATTGTGGGAAATTATAAAATATTAAACGAAATCTAATTGTGTATAATAACATTTTATGAATATTATTGAGTATTGTAATATAGAACATTAATTATAAGCAAAGCAAATTATTTTTAAACTCAACAGATTACAAAAAAATAAGTCCTACAATTACCCAATAATCAGTACTATTCGTTTTTATTTATTCAAGGTGACAAAAATGGCTGCTGCTGTCAAATTTGGAAAACAGTTGAAGGAGTTAAGGGTTCATTTATGTCAAAAGTCACCTGCCAGTAAAGGCGTCAGGTATTTTTAATTAAAACAAATTATATTCTTTCTTTTTCTGTATTTATCTTTCGCTTCTGTGTATGCTCAACGTATTGAACGGCTAAACTAAGCAATGTCATGTGTTTTCGCGATGTCAAACTTTTATTTCTAGATCAGATATCACTGTTGCATTTCCCATGACAGGCCTCCATTATAGCGTTTAGGGCTACCCTGATTTCCCTATATCTTGTAGCCATATATGGCACCGCCTTCCTGAAACTTACATCCAAGTGCCATGTAATGAGAACTTTCATAGCTAAAAGTTAAAAAGTTTAGTCGTTTCTGGTAGGGATGACAGCGAGTCGGTTATTTATAATCGGCATATCTGTCACCATTGTAAACACCTCTATTTCAAACAGTAATTAAACTTGTATCCATGTAGAAATCCTATATATTTGTTGACTTGATATCTTCAATAAATTTCGAACTTTTAAATGATATAATTTGTCAATCCATACATCTGAGGAAAATCTCGAAACATCAGTACAAACAGAAGCATAGGCGACCGCCATTTTGGACAAACATAATTGAATGTGTTTGGGAAATACCCTCGTTTGTGACAATTTATGAACTCAAATTTGAAACGAGGCTATCTATTTCATCAGAAGAGGCCATTTATTTCCGATAAAACAAATAAAAATAAATTGCTATCAAAACTCGAAAATTACCAATTTTTTAGGAGCTATATCTCCCTCAAACTTGATTTGGCTTTTTATGGACCGGTCACAGTTGAATATTTGGACTTTCATCTTTGAGAATATCACAAAACAAACATATACCTGGAGCGCTTTTTTCCCCTGAGCACCCAAAGTACCCCCTCAAACAGGGTTTTGGGTACAGATTTGCATAGGCTTTATAAGCGCACTGTACGCCGCTGCGTAAGTTGATGTGATTGCTGTGGGGTATTTATTTATCAACGCGTTGTGTATAAAATATGACAGACAATATTTGGATAGGTGTAAAGTTAAAACTCTTATAACTTTGTTATTTTTGGGTGGATTTTGATGATTTAAACACCAATGTGTCTGTCATCATAGAACGTAACTGTTTGTTTTATTTATTTTTAAAATAATTATTTCGTTTTTGACTGTTCTCTCTATTTCCGCCAAATGTCAACGTGTGCCTACTTTCATTTTCAAATAACTACAAAAATATGTATTAAATGTTCCATTTTGAAGAAAACATATTTATGTTTGAAATCTCAAGTTTTATTTCAGTCATCAGGGCTTATTTTCCTTCCACTCTTTGGCTGAGAAAATTCTCCTAAAAAAACTCCAAAAATATTACAGTATTTCCCCTTCTAACTTTCTCAACATTATTATGTTTGGGATACATTTATAGAAGACCCTTTATCTAAAATGTACCTCTTTTGCATTTTTGCACCCAATCTCTGTCCATTGAATGACCTGACAAAATCATCCGGCCGCTTTCTCGTGATGCATGTAGCCAAGGCAACACTTTTTGCAACAGTTTGATTCTTTGCAAAGAAATAGATTTTTAGCTCTACTGGCCAAGGGCTCTGCTGGCCAATATGGGATGGCAAGTTGTCCGTCCGTCCGTCCGTTAACTTTTAAGTTATTAAGACAATAGAGCCTTCATTTATCGTCCGATCTTTACCAAACTTTAACAGATTATTATCAATGAAAGCTCGGAAAGTTTGAAAACGAGCGAGATTGGACCATTTACACTGGCGTTATGGCCCTTGATTTTCTGAATATGCTATATTTTGGCCTCATTAAGACGATAGGGCCTTCATTTGGACGGATTTCAGTGAAACGTTGCAGGGATGATCAGTACCAAGCCTAGTTGCACCTGTCGTTGCCGTGTTCTGGTTGAATGTTTTTTGCCCTTTTATGGCTTTTAAGCTTTAATGCACAAACTTTGTCCCAACAAATTCTTCTGATCCCCTGGCCGGATTTCAACCTAGCTTGGCAGGGATGATTAGTACAAAGCCTAGTTGCGCATTAGAGTTATGACCCATTAAACCCGTAACTCCTTTCCCCCTGAAGAAAATCTCATGAAACTTCATAGGTGAACTGCCTGTGGTGAGAGGACGACCCCTATTAATTTTGAGGTCAAAGGTCAAGGTCACTGGCACCCGATAATCAAAAATGCTGTCCACGTCGTAACACCCGTCCCATTGAAACAAATCTCATGAAACTTTATAGGTGAACTGCCTATGGTGAGAGAACGACCCCTATTGATTTTGAGGTCAGTGGGTCAAAGGTCACCCATCCCATTGAAACAAATCTCATGAAACTTTATATGTGAATTGCTATGGTGAGAGGACGAACCCTATTGATTTTGAGGTCAGTAGGTCAAAGGTCACCGGGACCCGCTAATGAAAAACCTTGTTTCGCTCTATAACTCTCCCCTTGAAGCAAATCTCATGAAACTTAATAGGTGGACTGTCTGTGATGAAAAGATGGCCCCTATTGGTTTTGAGGTCAGTAGATCGAAGGTCAAGGCCACCATTACCTGATCATGAAAATCCCATTCAACTCATCTTTACTCAAACGGTAGGGTGGGGAATGAGAGTGACTGGTAGCGGGTATAATTGTTGTCCTTAAAAAGCTCTAGTTACTATAGGAACCACTCTTACACAGCCAGATGAAATATCAAAATCATAAAAAGGGCAGGTAAGGTCAGAGAAGGCACGGGATTAATGTGTATGCATTTCAATGTAAACATTTGTTTATACAAATGAAAAGCGCACAGAAGCGCATCTATTTATGCAAATATTTAATTATTCCCCACCCACCCACATGCACATTTTATCCACAGTAAATCAGAAATTCTTTTAAATTTTAAAGAGTCCTCCGCTAGGTGGAGGTATATGAAAATTAGTAAGATGCCCCTATCTCTGTATTTTAAAAATGGTTTACCAAATCAATACAATAAAATCTGAGCTTGTTCACTGAAGATATATTGATTATTTTATCAAGTTCTTAATTGTGATTGGTAGAATGAACTTAACTTCAATCAGTCCTTGATGTTTTAAATTTCATGTTATACTTTTATTGTCTGAAAAAGCATTTGAATATATATGATGATCATATCATTGTGACAGATGCGCAGAAAGTGTTGTCCTCGCTTATTCATGAAATACATCTAGTAAGAAGTAGTGACTTTTTTGTTTCTTTTATGACTAGAAGGGTGTTCCATGGAACACTTGTGTCGCCTGCCATGTGTTTATTTCAGCTTTGTTAGGTTGCAGCTTAAAGTTTTATTAAAAGGGGCATAACTCTGCCAAAATGAGTCATATTTATTGGACATGTTCAACGACATTCAATGAGGTAAGATGAAGATGTACAAGTGTGAAGTTTTATGAACGTAAGTCAAATAGTTTTCAAGTTGTTGTAGGTTAAAGTGTAACGGATGATGAACAAAGTGATCCCTAAGTGTCTGCCATGCTATGCAGATGCCACAAAAACTAGTGAAAAATGCAACACCTTTGAAAAAGATGCGCATAAACAAAGATAATATCCTTAAATCATGAAAAATGGATCATATTTTGTACTTTCAGGGACTTTATTGAGACACAGTATGTTGCTTTGAAGAAAAGTAATCCAAAGTTCCCGATCCTAATCCGAGAATGCAGTGGTGTTCAGCCTATAGTTTATGCCCGATATGGTAAATACATGATCTCATCTTCACCATTTATATAAATAATTCATGGCATCAGACATGTCAGAGACAACACATATTGTAAATATAAGGATAAGAAATAAATATTATAAAACTTGCTTTTAGATGAGCATTATTAGATGATCTTACCTGACCAGGTTGACCCATCCTATTTCACAGCTGCCAGTATGATCTTACTTGACATCAGGTTGGCTGTCATGTCACACATCTGTTTGTATGATCATACTTGACATCAGGTTGGCCGTCGTGTCACACAGCTATCTGTATGATTATACTTGACATCAGGCTGGCCCATCATGTCACACAGTTGTCTGTATATTATAATCATAATTGACATCAGGTTGGCCGTCAATGTCACACAGCTGTCTACTGATAGATTAGCAGATCTTATGCCTCGTCATTTTCCTTTTGTGAACATTTTGAAATTTTAGGTGAGTTCTCTAGCAACTACTGGTCCAATTTTCCCCTAAGATCTTTCTAGGTCCAAGTTCATTAATATTGACTGAGATATATAAAATGTATATATCCAAATGTATTTTTTTTGTTCAATATGTCAAAACTTTATATATTTCAGAACATGGTAAAGAAGCGAGTTCTGTTTTAGCGAACAAATCTAGTGCGGAAGTTTTACAAACAATACAACAGTTAAACAAGGCATAACTTATAATCTCAGAAGTGCTTGGGAATGTCTAGAAACACTTGTGAAAATTAGTTTGCAGATATTGCAAGGTGTTTTTGTTTCAAAATAAAATAGTAGAATAAAGATGTTATTCCAGATTTCCAATCTTTATTGCATGTAGAGGCAACTAGGAAGTTACCATGATTGTCCTGTCAAAGCAATTATTGGCCCATATATGATAAAAAGAGTAATCATAAGGATAAGGCTTTCATGGTCGGGTCATGTCACCTTCAACTTTTAACCTACTGTCCCCAAAATGAATAGAGTAAGGGTCATCTGCTCAATGTAGACAGTATGTGGGCCAAAGCTTTTCAACTGCAGAGTTGCTGCAAATTCTGTTGTAAACACTCCGTTACGGCTGGTTCTTATGATGATCATTGTTTTTTGCCACCACTCCAGTAGCACCTGAAACAGTACACGGATGATGATGAAGACCGTTGAGAAAGTCACCTCAAAATGAATAGGGTCATCCTCTCATCACGGCAGTCTACACATGAAGTTAGATGACTCAAAATTATGGAACAGAAATCAAATTGTTTCTGAACAGACGGACGAAAGGAGTGATTACTAGAGGGTTACGCAAGCAAGGCCCTACAGATCAAAGTTTATTAAATTAACAGGGAATCGGGAATCACCATTTTCGGATATGCATTTGTTTTACTTTATTTCATGCAATAATACAAAGTAAATATAAGATGGCAGTTTCCATGCGTCTGGTGGTATTTTGCAACACCGTCTTACTTACACTTGACATAATCATATAATGCTGGTTTAAGGGAATGTAGGCATATTTTCAAACAAAATTTATAATTGGGAGTTCTCAAAAATTTGGTGTAAGGTGAAAGAATTATCTAAATTGGTTGAAAAACACAGATGATGTAAAACGGATATGGGTCACCATTTTGATAGCTCCAAATTCCATATAAAATTTTTATGGCATACAGATATAATTTATATCCTTTAAAGCGAAGAAAATCATGGCAAATTAATGCAAAATCCCAAAGCAATATCATTTAAACCAAACACAGCAGATTAATGTAAAACTGATCATATAATGCATCATTACACTTTAGTATACTTACTTTTCATACAGTTACAGTGATTAAATTAGCATTTTGTATTATATGGTAATTTAGAGCTACAAACTAAGTATGATGTCATAGTTCTCACGACGACGGCTTCCATATCCATTTCAAAAAAACTTTCATGATCACATCATTGTTTATCGCCCAATTTTGATAAGTATTTCACTCTATTCCAAGTTAGCTCTACTGGCCAAGGAGAGCTTATGGGATGGCGAGTTGTCCGTCATTCGTCTGTTAACTTTTACCTCGTTAAGACGATAGGGCCTTCATTTTTAGCTCTAGCTTATGGGATGACCAGTTGTCCATCCGAACGTCAACTTTTGCCTTTTGAACACTCTAGGGCCTTTATTATTAATCGGATCTTTACGAAACTGTCTTTGTGTCAATGAAAGCTCAGACAAGTTAAAAAACCAGCCAGATCAGATTAATTTCGCCGGAGTTATGGCACTTGTTTTGCTAAAAAATGCCATATTAAGCCTTGTGAACACTGTAGCACCTTCATTTATTATTTGATCTTTACCAAACTTGCAGTTTGTTAATATCAATGAATGCTCGGGAAAGTTCGAAAACAGGCCAAATTGGATCAGTAACACCAGAGTTTTCTGCCTGTGAACACAAGCACCTTCATTTATTATTTGATCTTTACCAAACTTGCACAGATTGTTAATATCGCGGAGGGCTCGGACAATTTGGAAAACCAGCCAAATCGGATCAGTAACACCGGAGTTATGGCCCTTGTTTTTTCTGGAAAATGCCATTTTCTGTCTTGTGAACACTCTAGTACCTTCATTTATTATTCGATCTTTACCAAACTTGCAAAGATTTATAATTCCAATGAACGCTTCAACAGGTTCGAAAACCAGCTAAATTGGGTCAGTTACAACAGAGTTATGGCCCTTGTTTTTACTTGTTTCTACTGATCAAAGATCAGCAGAGCTTATGCCATGGTGCGGTGTCCGTTCGTCCGTTTAATTGATCCTTGCAAAATATTAGGTCGGCCGGAAATTCAAGACGGCCGCCACAGCTAAAAATAGATTTTTAAAAAGTAAGTTTGTAGCGACTACTTCTTGAAAACTAAGTGATATTGATACGGGACTTTTTCTAAAAACATCAGCATGACATAATGTTGGTCCTTGTCGAAAATCATTTTAATTTGACATTAAACATGGCTGCCAGCGGCCATCTATATTTGTAGCGACTACTCTGAAACTACTTGAAGGATTTTCATGAAACTGCTCTTGATGTGTAGTTGATCTGAACAAAATTTCAGGTCGGCTCGATATTCAAGATGGACGCCATGGCTAAAAATAGATTTTTAAAAAAAAAATTGTACCAACTACTTCTTGAAATCTTTAAGAGATATTGATATGGGACTTTTTCTAAAATGATCAGTTTGACATAATATTGGTTCTTGTTGAAAATTATTTTGATTCGACATTAAATATGGTTGCCAGTGGCCATCTTTGTTTACATAAGAGTTTTATATAAAAACTTGTAACAACTACTCTGAAACTACTTGACAGATTTTAATGAAACTTCACAAGAATGCTGATCTAGCTTTCAGAACCTGCCAGTAGAGCTTCAAGGTCATTGACCTCTTGTTTCTGAAAAAATGCCATTTTCTGCCTTGTGAACACTCTAGCACCTTCATTTTATTATTTGATCTTTACCAAACTTGCACAGATTGTTAATTCAATGAAAACTCAGACAAGTCCGAAAACCAGCCAAATCGGATCAAATTGCACAGATTGTTAATATCAATGAAAGCTTGGACAAGTTCGAAAACCAGCTAAATTGGGTAAGTAACACCAGAGTTATGGCCCTTGTTTTTAGCTCTACTGGCCGAAGGCCAGCAGAGCTTATGGGATGGTGAGTTGTCCGTCGTCGGTCGTACGTCGTCCGTCGTCCGTCCGTTGTTAACTTTTGTCTTGTGACAACTCTAGGGCCTTCATTTTTCATCCGATCTTTACCAAACTTTAACAGGTTGTTAATATCAATGAAAGCTCGGACAAGTTCGAAAACCAGCCAGATCGGAATAATTTCACCGGAGTTATGGCCCTTGTTTTGCTGAAAATGCGATGTTTAGCCTTGTGAACACTCTAGCACCTTCATTTATTATTTGATCTTTACCAAACTTGCACAGATTGTTAATATTAATGAAAGCTCGGACAAGTTCGAAAACCAGCCAAATCGGATCAGTAACACCGGAGTTATGGCCCTTGTTTTTTCTGAAAATTGCTATTTTCTGTCTTGTGAACGCTCTAGCACCTTCATTTATTATTTGATCGTTACCAAACTTGCACAGATTATTAATACTAATTATAGCTTGGACAAGTTCGAAAATCAGCTGAATTGGGTCAGTAACACTATAGAGTTATGGCCCTTGTTTTTTCTGAAAAATGCCATTTTCTGCCTTGTGAATACTCTAGCACCTTCATTTATTATTTGATCCTTACCAAACTTGCACAGATTGTTAATATCAATGAAAGCTCGAACAAGCTCGAAAACCAGCTAAATCAGATCAGTCACACCGGAGTTATGGCCCTTGTTTTTTCTGAAAAATGCTATTTTCTGCCTTGTGAACACTCAAGGGCCTTCAATATTAATCGGATCTTTACTTAACTTTGCCAGTGTCTTTATATTAATGAAAGCTCAAACTAGTTCGAAAACCGGCAAGATCGAAATAATTTCATTGAAGTTATGGCCCTTGTTTTGCTGAAAAATGCCATATTTAGCCTTGTGAACACTCTAGCACCTTCATTTAATATTTGATCTTTACCAAACTTGCACAGATTGTTAATATCAATGAAAACTTGGACAAGTCTGAAAACCAGCTAGATTGGACTATTAACAGCGGAGTTATTGCCCCTTGATTTAGTTAAAAATGCTATATTTTGCCTCGTTAAGACGATAGGGGCTTCATTGTTCATCCGATCTTTACCAAACTTTATCAGATTGTTAATATGAATGAAAGCTCGGACAAGTTCGAAAACCAGCCAAATTGGACTAGTATCGGCGGAGTTATGGCCCTTGATTTAGTTAAAAATGCTAAATTTTGCCTCGTTAAGACAATAGGGCCTTCATCTTTCACTCGATCTTTACCAGACTTTACCAGATTGTTACTATCATTGAAAGCTCGGAAAAGTTCGAAAACCAGCCAGATTGGACCATTTACACCGGAGTTATGGCCCTTGATTTTTTTTCTGAAATATGCTATATTTTGGCCTCATTAAGAAGAAAGGGCCTTCATTTGGCCAAATTTCATTGAATTTTTTCAGGGATGATCAGTACCAAGCCTAGTTGTACATATCGTCACTGTGTTCCAGTTGAATGATTTTGGTGGAGTTATGTCCCTTTAAAGGTTTTAATACACAAACTTTGTCCTGACTAGTTTTCCTGAACCCCTGGCCGGATTTAAACAAAACTTTTTAGGGATGATCAGTTCCGGGTCTAGTTGTGCAAATCTTTGCCATGTTCCGGTCGAATGATTTTTGGCAGAGTTATGGCCCTTTAAAAGTTTTAATACACAAACTTTGTCTGGACTATTCTCCTGAACGTCTCCCCACATTTCAACGAAACTTTACAGGGATGATCAGCACCAAGCTTAGTTGTGCATATCATCGTCGCATTCCGGTTAACAGATTTTTAGTGGAGTTATGGCCCTATAAAGGTTTTTGATACACAAACATTTTCCGGGCTAGTTTTCCTGAACCCCTGGCTGGATTTTAACGAAACTTGACAAGGATGATCAGTATCAAGCCTAGTTGTACATATCATCGCCATATTCGGGTTGAATGATTTTTGTCAGAGTTATGGCCCTTTAAAGGTTTTAATAGAGAAACGTCCAGATTAGTCTGTTCTGAACTCCTTGCTGGATTTCAACGAATCTTGATGGGGATGATCAGTACCAAGCCTAGTTGCACCTATCATTGCCGTGTTCTGGTTGAATGAATTTTGGCAGAGTTATGGCCCCTTAAAAGTTTGAATACACTAACTTTGTACAGACTAGATCTCCTGAACCTCTGGCTGGATTTCTTGTCAGGGACAATCAGTACCAAGCCTAAGCCTATATCATCATCATGTTCTGGCTGAACGATATTTGAAAGAGTTATGGACCCTTGTGCATAAACTTTATCTTTAGCCAGTAGAGCGTCCACAGGCCCTCTTGGGCCTCTTGTTTTCTGAAAAATGCCATTTTCTGCCTTGTGTACACTCTATCACCTTCATTTATTACTTGATCTTTACCAAACTTACACTGATTGTTATCAATGAAAACTCGGACAAGTTCTGAAACTAGACAAACAGCAGTGTTATGGCCCTTGATTTACTGAAAAATGCTATATTCTGCCTTGTGAACACTAGCACCTTCATTTATTATTTTTGGCTTGCGGAACGTCGGTGGTTCTACTCAGGTGCCCGCCCGTGCACGAAAATTGCCTGGAGGGGCACCTGGGGTCTTCCTCCACCAATGGAAGCTGGAAAGTCGCTATACGACTTTAGCTGTTGGTGCGACTATAAATTCCAATTCAATTCAATTCATTTATTATGTGATCTTTACCAAACTTACATAGATTGTTAATATCAATGTAAGCTCAGACAAGTTTGAAAAGCAGCCAAATTGTATTGGTAACACCGGAGTTATGGCCCTTGATTTAGTTGAAAATGCTGTATTTTACCTCATTAAGACGATAGGGCTTTCATTAGGCCAGGCCCCGTGTGGTTCTCGGGGGCCCCGTTTGGTCACGGGGCAAAGAATAGGGCCACTGCAGATCCCTTTGGAGGGATAGGCAGAGGGGTAGAATCTCCCCAAATTCAGGTTCATTTTATCATTTTTTGTTCATGTTCATTAAAGGTCTTCATCATGATCCCTGCATTGTTTCAGGTGCTATCTCGCTTGCATCAAAAGAGCAGTGGCAGAAAAACAATAACGTGGCTCCGGTGTTAATGGAGTTTCTACGATAGAATTTGCAGCAACTCTGCAGTTCAGGGTGAGAAGGTTCTAGGCCCATTTTCCATATTTTATCTCGATGTACATGGAAGATGAGCCTGGCATGTTCATGCCTTTTAGGCGCCATATAACCTTTTCATGTGTTGGTGGGCCTTAAAACCCCAATTCAATTCAATAGGCCAGATTTTAATGAAACTTTGCTGGGATGATCAGTACCAAATCTAGTAATGTATATCATCACAGTGTTCCAGTTGAATGATTTTTGGCAGAATTATGGCCCTTTAAAGGTTTAATACAGAAACTTTGTCCAGACTTTTTTTCCTGAACCCCTGGCCGGATTTCAGCGATTCTTTGCAGGGATGATCAGTACCAGGCCTAGTTTTGCATATCACTATGTTCCGCTTGAATGATTTTGAGTTATGACCCTTTAAAGGTTTTACTACAGAAGCTTTATCTGGACTATTTCTCAGGAACCATTGGCTGGATTTCAACAAAACTTTGCAGTGATGATCAGTAAAAGCCTAGTTCTGCATGTCATCACCGTATTTCGGTTGAAAGATTTTTGGCTGAGTTATGGCCTTTTAAAGGTTTTAATACACAAATTTTGTCCGGACTATGTTCTCCTGAACCCCTGATCAGATATCAGTGAAACTTTGCAGGGATGATCAGTACCAGTCCTAGTTGTGCAGGTCATCGCCATGTTCCAGTTGAATGATTTTTGCGTAGTTGTAGCCCTTTAATGGTTTTGATACACAAACTTTATCCAGATTAGTCTCTTCTGAATTCCTGGCCGAATTTCAACAACTTTTGGCAGGGATGAGTACCAAGCCTAGTTCCGCCAATCATCGCTGTGTTCCGGTTGAATGAGTTACACTAACTTTATCCAGACAAGTTTTTCTGAACCCCTGGCTGGATTTCAGCGAAACTTGGCAGGAATGATCAGTACCAAGCCTAGTTGTGCATGTTGTTGTGTTCCCCATCAAAGACTCCATATGGCTATGTAGAGTGATACAGGCCCTCTTGGGCCTCTTGTTCTTCCGATCTTTACCAATCTTGACCAGATTGTTAATATCAATGAAAGCTTGAATAAATTCGAAAACCAGCCAGAACGGACCAGTAACAGCAGAGTTATGTCCCTTGATTTAATTAAAAATGCTATATTTTGCCTCGTTAAGATGATAGGCCCTTCATTTGTCATCCAATCTTTACCAAACTTTATCAGATTGTTACTATCAATGAAATCTTGGACATGTTTGAAAACCAACCAAATCAGATTAGTAACACAAGAGTTATGGCCCTTGATTTAGTTAAAAAACGCTGTATTTTAACTCAGACAAAAAGGCCTTCATTTGGCCGGATTTTAATGAAACTCTGCAGGGATGATCAGTACCAAGTCTAATTGTACATATCTTCACCGTGTTCCAGTTGAATGATTTGGCAGAGCCCTTTAAAGGTTTTAATACACAAACTTTGTCTGGACTAGTTCTCTTGAACCCCTCCGGTTTAAACAAAGCCTTTTAGGGATGATCAGTCCATGTCTAGTTGTGCATATCATCGCTTTGTTCCGGTTTAATGTTTTTTTTTGCAGAGTTATGGCCCTTTAAGGTTTTAATACACAATTTTTTCCGCGCCAGTTCTCCTGAACCCCTGGCTGGATTTCAATGAAACTTGACAAGGATGATCAGTATCAAGCCTAAGTTGTGCATTTCATCTTCATATTTCAGTTGAATGATTTTTGGCATAGTTATCGGCCTTTAAAGGTTTAAATACACAAACTTTGTCCAGATTAGTCTCTTCTGAACTCCTTCCTGGATTTCAAAGAATCTTGGCGGGGATAATCAGTTTCAAGCCTAGTTGCACCTGTCATTGACGTCTTCTGGTTGAAGGATTTTTGGCCCTTTTAAGTTTTTAATACACAAACTTTGTCCCATTTAATTCTCCTGATCCACTGGCCAGATTTCAACAAATCTTGGCAGGGATGATCAGTACCATAGTTGCGCATTTCATTGCCGTATTCCAGTTGAATGAATTTTGGCAGAGTTATGACTCCTTAAAGGTTTTAATACACTGACTGTACATACGTGTTCTCCTGAACCTCTGGCCGGATTTCAGCTAAACTTGGCAGGGATGATCCGTACCAAGCCTAGTTGCGAATATCATCGCCATGTTTCAGATGAATGATTTTTGACAGAGTTATGGCCCCTTATACCTAAACTTTATCTTTAGACAGTAGAGCGTCCACAGGGCCTCTTGTTCAGAATTGTTTTCATCAGTAAAACATTTTTTCAGACAGTATGTACCACAGGTGAGATTATTAACACACAAATATTCAATATTATTAACAAATCAAAAGCTCGTTTTATTACAATAAACACAACATTTGAACACATGATTTTATATCACACTGCAGTAAAAATATACACAACAAGAGCGCCACCTACATTATGCGTCTTTTCTGTAAGGTTTTTATGTTAAAAGTATTTCCTGGGTGTCTGGTCAGTATAACCTTGACCTTTTATCTTTTGATCAATAAAACTGACGGGCTCTTTTTTTAACCAAGAGCAATGTTTGTATATTAAGTTTCAAGATTATAGGTCTAATTTGTCAGGATCTGGTTTCAGTGACCTAGACATCTGACCTACCAAATCAATGCAACCAAGTTTCCTTTTACAAATGAAGATCAGGCAACACTGTCACCCTTATCATTGAGGGTGATTTGTGTAAGTAGTGAAGCTTTTTTCGTAATTGATATAAAACTAGAAATATAGGACATTTGACTAATGCCCGCTGAAGAACATGTTGGTGCATGTATTCTAAAACGTGAAAGAATTTTGAGAATATGAGCAAACGTGTAACTGATACATTTTAATGTGAAAGTGTGTGACCTTGAGGTCGTAGGTTATATGACAGAATGTTTTTATACGACCTTAGTAATCAACAAATAAAATATGGAAGTAATTCGTAAAAGCATTTCAGAATATGAGCAAAAAAGACTGACAGCACCCATCAATTTTGGCAGGGGCATAATTATTATCAAATGTAACACATCTGAAAACTGCAGCACAAAATAATTAGGATTGTCATGGCAAGTCGATACATATGTAGGATGTACTTAATATATGATATACTTATCACATAACTTACGGTGTGGGAGTGGAATAACACCATTCTATATTTTCGATATACCACTAGTTATATAAGTATGCAATATAGCCTAGTATGCACTGTCAAAAAAAAAATTGACAATGAATATGATCCAATTCCCACGGTTTATGTCGCTTTCACGTGTTAAAGCAATGCAAAAGTCGATATGTGAGTTATGTGATAAGTAGAATCTAACATTCGTTCTCATTCATTATTGAATTTATTAAGCTCATTAGCAAAAATGATATAATGATCGGCAAGAGCCTCGCATTATATCATTTTGCCAATTTGTTTAATAAAATCAGTAATGAATGAGTACTCATGTAAGATCCTCTACATATACTATGAACACAAATCATTCGAACAGCAACACGAGATGTAAAAGTAGATATACAAGTCGAACAGGAAATGTAGAACGACCACAGTCAACCAAAAACAAACTAGAACTAATTAATTAAGATTATATATTTAAAGGGGTTGATGCACTATTTTCAAACGTCATTTATTTAAAAGGGCTATGAAAAACTTGAAAGAATTATCCAAATGCCATGAAAAATAAACGAGATATGACCTATTGAAAATTTGCAAAGAAACATAAATGGAGGCTGCCATCTTGGAACGATGATGTCATCGCAACTTTTTACCATTTATGGCATATTGACTAAATATCTTTTAAAGCAAAGAAAATCACTGCAAATTGATTAAAAATAAATATACAAATGTAAAATGTATACATTGTATGCTTATTTTTCATTTTCAGTGATTTTCTTTGCTTTAAAAGATATTTTGTCAATATACCAAGCAGTATATGGTAAAAAGGTGTGATGACGTCATCGTTGCAAAGATGGCCGCCTCCAGTTATGTTTCGTTGCAAATTTTCAATAGGTCATATCATTTATTTTTCATGTCATTTGGATAATTCTTTCAACTTTTTTCATTTTTTTCACAGCCCTTTAAAATAAATATTGTTTGAAAATAGTGCATCAACCCTTTTATGGTTGTTCCTTTTAGAACAGATTGAAAAAGGGAATGTTTAACTATTTTTAAACAAAGCGTTATTATTAGGAGTATTTGAAAAACTTGAAAAAGGGTGAAAGAATATCAAAATCATATAATAAAGATAAACAAAGAACATATGACCATTTGAAGGTTCTTCTAAAATTGATATGGAAGTCTTTACTATATTTCTAGAAGAGAAGCAACCACAAAGGTTTCTATTTTTAGGTGTAGCAGTCATCTTGTATTTTGCAGATTCTGACTTACTAGTCTCTTGCACATTTCCTGTGAAATGTCACAAAGAACTGATCCCATCAAGAGATTGACATATATAGGCGCAAACAGTGTTTTGAGCACATTTGGTTTTGATTTGTGGATGTCATATGGCAGCTTTCCAGCTCTCATTGGTGGAGGAAAAACCCAAGTGGCTCTCCTTGCAATTTTCATGCACGGGCGGGCACCTGGATAGAACCACCGACATTCCACAAGCCAGCTGGATAGCTTCCTCACAGAAAGATTCTGGTCTCATGAGGGCTCTTCAGCAGTGAAGATCAAGTGATTTGAAGTCAGAGACTAACCACTCGGCCACGAATGCCCCCATTACATTTGGTTTTGAGAACATGATGCTGACAGTCCCAAGTCAATTGTTTATTTGCCTACTCGGCACAGCAAGCTACAACTTAAACACTAGTTATTAAATATACATAGCATGTTATTAAATATACATAGGCTAGCACGTTATTAAATATGCATAGCTTGTTATTCAATATATATTTAACCCATTTTTTGGGGGAGGGGTTGGTGGGGGGGGGGGGGGGGGGGGGGGGGGGGGGAGGGCTCAAGGACCAAACCAAAAAGAATGAGCCTAAATTGACCCCTTATTTACAAGAATACTCATTTTGCATGTTACGTGTGCTTCCTATACCCACCAGGGTTAACTAGAACTGTCGCCAGAGGCGGACAAATACCCGCCGCTGGCAACTTGTTGGTGGTTGGGTAAACATACAAGACTGTTCATATTATAGAGAAAAAGCCCCGACAAGAATTTTCTATTTGACTACCACGTATGAAATGCATTAAAAATACAAAGGGCCCTGAGTGGAAAATTATCGAACCGGAACACGATAATATGCACATCTCCACTTGATATTGATGCTTTGTAGCAAGTTTCACGAAATTATAACATGGGGTTTTAGAAAAATAGCCTGGACAAGTATTTTGTATTATATATATATATTAGAAATACAAAGGGCCATAACTCAGTGGAAAATTATCGAACCGGAATTTTACGACAATATGCTTATCTCCACTTGATATTGATGCTTTGTAGCAAGTTTCACAAAATTATAACATGGGGTTTTAGAGAAGCATTAAAAATACAAAGGGCCATAACTCAATGGAAAGTTATTGAACCAGAACGTCATGACAGTATGCACATCTCCACTTGGTATTGATACTTCCTAGCAAGTTTCAATAATTTCTAACAAGGAGTTTGAGAAATTTCAGCATTTCTATATCCACCAGGGTTAATTACAGCATTCCTATACTCACCAGGGCTAATTACAGCATTCCTATACCCACCAGGGTTAATTACAGCATTTCTATACCTTACAGCATTTCTATACCCACCAGGGTTAATTACAGCATTTCCTTATCCACCAGGGTTAATTACAGCATTTCTATACCCAGCAGGGTTAATTACAGCATTTCTATACCCAGCAGGGTTAATTACAGCATTCCTATACCCAGCAGGGTTAATTACAGCATTCCTATACCCAGCAGGGTTAATTACAGCATTTCTATACCCACCAGGGTTAATTACAGCATTTCTATACCAACCAGGGTTAATTAAAGCATTTCTATACCCACCAGGGTTAATTACAGCATTTCTAAACCCACCAGGGTTAATTACAGCATTTCTATACCCACCAGGGTTAATTACAGCACATCAATATCCACCAGGGTTAATTACAGCATTTCTATACCCACCAGGGTTAATTACAGCATTTCAATCTAAAAAAAACTTTTTAGGCCCGAATAATACAGTGCACCATAATAATTTTCATATTTTATCACAAACTGAACATATATAAAAGTTTAGATTCTTCTTCTTAAGCGCACCAACACAAAAAATATTATATAGCTCCAACAATAACGAACACTCCAGGCCCACTCTAACTTTACATCTAGATAAAAATATGCAGAATGGGCCTAGAACCTTCTCACCTGCAGAACTGCAGAGTTGCTGCAAATTCTATTGTATCTGTAAACATTCCATTTTTGCTGGAGCCACAATCATTGTTTTCTGCCACCACTCAAGTAGCACCTGAAACAATACAGGGATCATGACGAGGACTTTTAATGAACATGGCAAAAATGAGAAAATGAACATGAATTCTGGGGGACTTTATCCCTCTGCCTGGATAAACAGCGGCCCTATTCTTGCCCGGGAACCACACGGGGCTGGTTCTTAAAGTTTGATGTAACAGAAAATACAACATAAATATGTACAGGTTACAATAATAACACTTTGTGGAGGAATGTTTTTAGATATACAGTCATGTCCCATTAGTGGTATTTGATACATGTACTATTATTAATTTATTGCATTAAACATTCATTCATTCATTGTATTTGAAGTGTACCATCATTTCAAAATATACATGAAAAGTGTTTCACCCTACGTCCAAGTTTCATTCTAATATCTCATTCCTTATTTTAGTGAGCGGAAACCGTTTTACTATTTTTAGTAACAATGACCTTGACCTCAGTGACTTCAAATGCAATGCCAAGCTTCCTTTCCATATAAGGTACCTACACAGCAAGTTTCGCTCCAATCTCATTCCCAAGTAAAGTTATTGAGCAGAAACCGTTTTTCTATTTTTAGTAACAATGCCCTTGAGCACAGTGACCCCAAATGCAATACCAAGCTTCCTTTTGATATAAGCTACCTACACAGCAAGTTTCACACTAATATCTCTTTCCTTACTTGAAGTTATTGAGCGGAAAACCATTTTTCTTTTTTTAGTAAGTAACTTGACCTGGACCTCAGTGACCCTAACTGCAATCCCAAGCTTCCTTTCCATATAAAGTACCTACCTACGCAGCAATTTTTGTTCCAATATTTCATTCCCAACTAAACTTATTGAGCGGAAGAGTTTGACGCCTCACGCATGCCTGCCCGCCCGCCAAATGACATACCCCAATCCAAAAGGCTTGGATCTTAGTAGTTTTCAAACATTTTTAATTCTCTACTGTCGTATTGGGGGCACTCCTCAGTTTCGCATGAATGTCCATGGTGTAAATCAGAAAGAAATCAACTAAGCATCTTTTAGGTCCATTGATGGTCTTTATAATAATTATGAAGCACATGTTTGATGTTTTTTTCAGTTTTGATTACTTCTAACTTTATTTTGGTGTATTGGAATATGCATTCTTTGGGTTTTTTGGAGGCTATAAATAGAAAAATGTGAACCAATCAAAAACTTTCTAAAAGTAGTTAAAATGGCTGATTTTCACTGACGAGGAGATCAGCGTGGAATAACTTTTTAAAATGCCGGACTAGGTATGTAAAATTTAGCATTTCCTGATATGCAAGAGCATTATGAGTGCAGACATGACCCTGATATGTGTAGGAAATTTTTTATTTTTATTTATTGACATTTGAAATATTGCTAAAATTGCATTTTTAGCATGTTTTAAGGGGTGGGGTAATCTTAAAGAAATGGGACTAAAGTTGTACAGAAAATGCTTTTTGATACTTTTATTTGGTATGGAAACATGGGTAATTTTATTGTCTTCTAAGAAATGTATGACACAATGATGATGTGATTTATTTTTGCTCAAGGATTCAGGCTAAGAGCTTGTCAAGTGTTTGATGATTGAGAAATGTACATTAAACTGTGGAGTGCCCCCATTGCAATACAGTAATGGAATACTGCAATAAATGTGTTGAGGTATTGTTGCATACACACATAAACACAAGCACCAAAGAATACATGGCATACAATTGGCCCAATTTTAGTGGATATATCAAAACGTATTTTGACAGATCTACATCCACATTTTAGGTGTAATGCCCAATGAGATTCTAAATGCATTAAACAGAGATCTTTTGGACTATATTCGGTAAAAAAAGAAATGGACCAGAGTAGATAATTGATGTTAAACAATGGAATATGTGTCATAATGTTATAATGCATATACCACTGGAAAGATACAAAACCAAAAACATTATCCGAGAATTGACAGAATTAATTGACAGAGAAATGATATCGTAAATGACCATGGTGTCAGTGTTAAAATCGTCGAAGTTTTAACAATAAATATGTCACAATGCATAGCGAAATTTTTAAATGTGTGTATCACTGGATAGAGGTACTTGTAAACAACTTAAATCAAAAAAACATTTTGAATACGAGCGAAAAATGATAAAGAACATCGCAAAATATCCAAGAATCTGTGTAAAATGTCATTACATTCAACACTGAGGATACCCGGCGCTATTACACAGATTTCCATGTTTTCAGTTATGACCACTACATGAACTGTAATATCATTTCTCTGTCCTTTTTAGCTCGAATTTAAAAACGTTTTTGGATTTTTATGTATAAAATATGTTTCAATTCAGCAATACATGCATTTTCATAGTCGTATGTATATTCCGGTTTACAACTTCAATTATAACTTTTGGTCCTTGGTTCTTTATCGAATATATAACAAATATAAAATGGACCATAACAAAGTATATCATCACAAATACTGAGAAAGAAAAATAACAATAATTGAAAAGCACCAAACAAAAGAGGAATTAACTCTTGTAGCACTAGAAACTATTCGTCCAGCCATATTCAAAGCTACGTCATAATTTGGATTTTTTGCTCCTTTATTCCACCACATGATGAAGCAGCCATCTGGATTGTTATCTTCGACAACCTTCCACGAATGATCCCAGACTTTCTCACAAAAGTTTGATGCGTTTGTGTACGTCTCAGTGAATGTGCGGCAGGCTGACCCCAAGGGACAGTCTGGCATTCCTGTGTGAAGAGAAACATAAGAAATTATAAAATTTAGATACAAATTTATTTTAAGAGATTTTGCGTTAATAACAATTATGTATAATAGTCACTGAAAACACTATATATTGGTACCATGACATGCAAGAGATGCATATTGTATTTGATTTTTTGTACAATAGATAGTTAAATGCAAGAAAACAAGATGTCCATGAGGACCTGTTTCCTCTATGGCTAAAGAGGCCGTGACAGTTTGAGAAAAAAAATAAGTAAAAAAAAAGATTAACATTACCAATGAAACAAGTTTAAAAAAAAAAAAATCTGTCTCACTGGAATTTGAACCCATGAGAAAACAAAACAACAAGTGAGCCATCGGTTCATGAGAAGAAGTCATTTAAAGATTGTTCTATTTTTAGATCACCTGAGCCGAAGGCTCAAGATGATCTATTGGGATCACTCTTCGTCCGTACGTCCGTCGTCGTTAACTTTTCTTTAAACGACTTCTCCTCAGAAACCGCTTGGCTAATTTTGACCAAACTTCACATGGGTGATCCTTAGATGAATGCTTTTTAGATTTGTAAAAATAAATTCATCACGACATCCAAGATGGCTGCCATTACCATATATGGTCGAAACCTTAAAAAATCTTCTTCTCAAGAACCGCTGGACAGATTTCAACAGTTTTTCTTTTAAAATGATCGCCAACGCCCAGACTATCAAGTTTGTTCAAATAAAGTCCCCAGGGTCAAAAATGGCTGTGCCCCGGGGGTGCAAAGTTTGTATATTGACCAGAAACTGCAAGAGCCGGAGGTTTAATAGTTTGCATTTACTATAAGCTTATGGTCCTCTACCAATTTTGTTCAAATGGTGACCATGGGGGCACATTTGGCCCCGCCCCGGGGGACAAAGTTTTACATAGGCTTGTATAGGGAAAAACTGAAAACTGTCTTCTTCTCTGGAACTGCAAGAGCCAGAGGTTTAATATTTTGCATTTGCTATAAGCTTATGGTCCTTTACCAAGTTTGTTCAAATGGTGACCTTGGTGTCAAAATTGGCCACGCCCCGGGGGTCACAGTTTTACATAGACATATATATATAGGAAGAAAAAAAATCTTCTCTGAAACTGAAAGAGCCAGAGGTTTGATATTTTGCATTTACTATAAGCTTATGGTCCTTTACCAAGATTGTTCAAATGGTGACCCTGGGGTCACATTTGGCCCTGCCCCAAGGGTCACATGTTTTACATAGACATGTATAGGGAAAAATTAAAAAAATCTTCTTCTCTGAAACCACAAGGCACACATCTCTCATATGTTACATGTAGTTATGTATTTGATTGTACCAAACTTTGTCAGTGTCTTTATATTAATGTTGCTAAACAACAGAGGCAAAATGTCTTGAACAATCTTAACCAAACTTGCACAGATTGTATATGACCATAAGATTTCGAAGAAGTTCGATAATGGGCCATTACTCAGGTGATCGATATAGGGCCATCTTGGCCCCCTTGTTTTTAATTAAGGTGGCCATATTTGTTGACAGATCGGGATGATCTGCGAGAGGACTGTGCAAGGATGCTTCCTGTGAAGTTTTGTCAAATTCTACCCAACAGTTCATGAGAAGAATTTATTTAAAGATTTTTCTATTTTTACTAACGGCGGCCATATTTGTTTGACGGATCGGGACGCTTTGTATAAATCTGAGAGCAGACCATGCAAGGCTTCCTCTGAAGTTTCGTCAAGTTCTACCTAACAGTTCATGAGAAGTCGTTTTAAGATTTTTCTATCTTTTAGTAACAGTGCACGTGGCCGTTGTATTTGTTGACGGATCAAGACAATTTATACAAATCTGAAAGAGGACCATATTAGGATGCTTACACCAGTAAGGGCTTACTTAACCCAGGAAGTGCCTACCCCAGGAAGGAATTTACCCCAGGAAGTGTTTACCCCAGGAAGTGCTTACCCCAGGAATTTCATACGAAATTTGTTTAAAATTATCTAAATGGTTTATTTAGACATTCACACTAGCATTTGCTTAGTGCTGTGTAGCGGCCGTAAAAAGGCGCCCCGACTACAAATCAGTTGTGTTATTATTTACTGTCCTTTAAAGTAGGATATCGCTTAAGCCGGTGCTAGGAGGCTTGAGAGGTGTTGCATCTTATAATTACCTCTCATGAGCAGACTCAATAAAACCGAGTATGCTACTTTCTGCTACTTTTCTCTCTTGTTTGTGCTTGTTGCTTCCAAGGGATCACCTTTTCAGTATTTATATTCTTAAAAGATATTTGAATTACATGTCGATGGACATCCCCTGTCTGTCCATTTCATAAGTGCAATAACAATAGCTTGTTTAGCAAATAAAAAATACTAATCAATACATTAAAATAATTTATAAGTCATGTTCCTGTGGTTTAACAAAAAAAGATTTTAAAAGTGAATGATTTAGACCACCTGTAGACCAGTCGAAGCCCCTAGACCAGTTTTCCACACACGTGAAGTCGTCTTTACAGTCTTCCCACCATGCATCACATTCTTTCCGACACAAAGGCACATCCACAAAACGTTCCGTACGAATTTTCATTCCGTCAACCTACGAAAGATGAAAATAAATGAAATGTCAGTGCTTGTATGTTACAGGTGTTTACAAATACTTGTCATTTTTTTAAAAAATTCTTTTTCTATTTCTCTTTTTTATTTAGTTGTGGAAATCGAGTTTGTGTAAGTTAATTGACTGAGGAGTTAGTGAGTGGGTAGGTAAGTGGCCAGGCGGGTGAGTGATTATGAAAGAGACTTCCTTTTGATAGGTTAAAGCTTTATGAAAGGGGGAATAACTCTGCTGCAGCCAAAATGAAATTCACAGTTACTGGACATGTGCAACAACATTCATTGGGCTAACATGAAGATATTTGTGAAGTTTCATGAACACAGGTCAAATACTTTCCAAGTTGTGGTCAGTTATGAGCTCGGTTAGGTTATCGATGAAAAGGGCACAACTCTGCCAAAATGAAAGTCAGAGTTATTGGACATGTGTTACAACCTTCCATGTGGTAAGATAAAGATATTTGTGAAGTTCAATGAACATAGGTTAAATACTTTTCAAGATATGGCCAGCTATGAGCTTGGTTATGTTGCAGGTTAAAGTTTAATGAAAGGGGCATAACTCTGCCGAAATGAAAGTCCTTGAGGTGAGATGATGTGTGTTAAGTTTCGTGAACATAGGTCAACTATTTTTCATGTTATGGCCAAGGTTTGATGTAGGTTAAAGTGTAATGGATGTCAACGACGGACGATGGACAAAGTGATTCCTAAGTGTCTGCCATGCTACACAGGCGACACAACAAGCAAATCTATCCTTCATCATTGAATATGCAAGCAATTGTTACCTTCACTAACCAAGGCCCCACATTTGGTGAACATTCGTAGAAGCAGAGGTCCTGTACAAACCTCCCACGGCATTTATCTGAGAGTTTCGTTGGACAATGACTCCAGTCCATCTTGTACCAAGTTTTATTCACGTGCATCTGTTGGCTGATGGCCTCTGTGCAGCAACTACGGTCCTTCCATGGTGAACACTGTGAAAACATGTTTATAAGTATTATTCACAAGCACCTGTTGGCTGATGGCCTCCGTGCAGCAACTACGGTCCTTCCATGGTGAACACTGTGAAAACATGTTAATATATAAGTATTATTCACGTGCACCTGCTGGTTGATGGCCTCTGTGCAGCAAGTATGGTCCTTCCACGGTGAACACTGTGAAAAAATGTTAATATATAAGTATTATTCACGTGCACCTGTTGGCTGATGGTCTCCGTGCAGCAAGTATGGTCCTTCCACGGTGAACACTGTGAAAACATGTTAATATATAAGTATTATTCACGTGCACCTGTTGGCTGATGGTCTCCGTGCAGCAAGTATGGTCCTTCCACGGTGAACACTGTGAAAAAATGTTAATATATAAGTATTATTCACGTGCACCTGTTGGCTGATGGTCTCCGTGCAGCAAGTATGGTCCTTCCATGGTGAACACTGTGAAAAAATGTTAATATATAAGTATTATTCACGTGCACCTGTTGGCTGATGGTCTCCGTGCAGCAAGTATGGTCCTTCCACGGTGAACACTGTGAAAAAATGTTAATATATAAGTATTATTCACGTGCACCTGTTGGCTGATGGTCTCCGTGCAGCAAGTATGGTCCTTCCACGGTGAACACTGTGAAAAAATGTTAATATATAAGTATTATTCACGTGCACCTGTTGGCTGATGGTCTCCGTGCAGCAAGTATGGTCCTTCCATGGTGAACACTGTGAAAACATGTTAATATATAAGTATTATTCACGTGCACCTGTTGGCTGATGGTCTCCGTGCAGCAAGTATGGTCCTTCCACGGTGAACACTGTGAAAACATGTTAATATATAAGTATTATTCACGTGCACCTGTTGGCTGATGGTCTCCGTGCAGCAAGTATGGTCCTTCCACGGTGAACACTGTGAAAACATGTTAATATATAAGTATTATTCACGTGCACCTGTTGGCTGATGGTCTCCGTGCAGCAAGTATGGTCCTTCCACGGTGAACACTGTGAAAACATGTTAATATATAAGTATTATTCACGTGCACCTGTTGGCTGATGGTCTCCGTGCAGCAAGTATGGTCCTTCCATGGTGAACACTGTGAAAACATGTTAATATATTTTAAGAATTATTCACGTGCACCTGTTGGGTGATGGCCTCCGTGCAGCAAGTATGGTCCTTCCATGGTGAACACTGTGAAAACATGTTAATATATAGGCATTATTACATGCACCTGCTGGTTGATGGCCTCTGTGCACCTGCTGGTTGATGGCCTCTGTGCAGCAACTATGGTCCTTCTATGGTGAACACTGTGAAAACATGTTAATATATAGAAGTATTATTCACGTGCACCTGCTGGCTGATGACCTCTGTGCAGCAAATATACGGTCCTTCCATGGTGAACACTGAAGAAAATTTCAAATGAAGTACATGTATTTAGAGGTCAAAACATTAGTATATACATGTATATCAACTCCAAATGGTAGATCCCTCGACTTTATGGAACGCCAAATTTACATAATTTCAAATAATTGAACCTCTATACAATTATTTGAAGAGAGGTCTAATTCAGTCGAAGACAGGTCAAATTCAACTGAAAAGAGGTTCAATTCAATTGACAAGGTGTAATTCAATTGAAGAGAGGTCTAATTCAGTATTGTAATTGTACCTCTCTTCAACTGCATTGAATCTTTCTTCAAATGAATTAGACCTCTCTTCAAATAATTGAAAAGGTTCAATTAATTATACCCACGTTTTTGGAAAAAAAACAGGGTATATTAAAATCGCCTCCATTTGTCCGTCTGTCTGTCCGTTACCGCATCTCCTCCTAAACCGCTGAACGGAATTCAACCAAACTTAGGGTATGACATCACCATATGATGAAGGCGTGCAAGAGCACTATTATTTTTGGCTCTGAGCACAGGGGCCCTCAGGGTTGGTCAAAAGGTCAAATAAACTAAAAATTCAATTACACTGTAATTTTTTCATATTTTTGCACATAACTTGGTATATATGTAATCGTCTATAAAAGATAAACAACATATCAAACGATTTTTATATTTCGCAAACTCACTCGAACGTCTGCCCTGGGGCCCAAGGTGGATGGGGCGGGCATGATTTGGGGTCATTTTTATTGTCAATTTTTTTTTTTGTAATTATGTCTCAAATGAAACAATATGATGATGGCTCTGCACCCAGGTTCCCTGAGGGGGGTCAAAAGGTCAAATACACTAAAATTCAACTGCACTGTCATTTTTCCATATTCTTGCACACAACTTGGTGCATGTAAACGGACGGCGTGCAAGAGCAACATTATTTTTGACTCCGAGCCCAGGGACCCTCAGTGGGGTCAAAAGGTCAAATAAACAAAACAAAAGGCCCAAGAGGGCCTGTGGACGCTCTACTGGCTCTAGATAAAGTTTATGTATAAGGGGCCATAACTCTTTCAAATATCGTTCAACCAGAACATGGTGAAGACATACGCAACTAGGCTTGGTACTGATTGTCCCTGACAAGTTTCGCTGAAATCCAGCCAGAGGTTCAGGAGAACTAGTCTGTACAAAGTAAGTGTATTAAAACCTTTAAGGGGTCATAACTCTGCCAAAATTCATTCAACCAAAACACGGCAATGACAAATGCAACTAGGCTTGGTACTGATCATCCCCATCAAGATTCGTTGAGAAGAGACTAATCTGGACAACGTTTGGCTATTAAAACCTTTAAAGGGCCATAACTCTGCCAAAAATCATTCAACCCAAATATGGCGATGATATGCACAACTAGGCTTGATACTGATCATCCTTGTCAAGTTTTGTTAAAATCCAGTCAGGGGTTCAGGAGAACTAGCCCGGAAAATGTTTGTGTATCAAAAACCTTTAAAGGGCCATAACTCCATCAAAAATCGGTTAACAGGAATGCCACGATGATATACACAACTATGCTTGCTGCTGATCATCCCTGTAAAGTTTAGTTGAAATGTGGGGAGGCGTTCAGGAGAACTAGTCCAGACAAAGTTTGTGTATTAAAACCTTTAAAGGGTCATAACTCTGCCAAAAATCATTCAACCGGAACACGGCAATGATTAGCACAACTAGACCTGATACTGATCATCCTTGTCAAGTTTCGTTAAAATCCAGCCAGGGGTTCAGGAGAACTAGCCCGGAAAATGTTTGTGGATCAGAAACCTTTAAAGGGCCATAACTCCACCAAAAATCTGTTAACTGGAACGCGACGATGATATGCACAAGTATGCTTGGTGCTGATCATCCCTGTAAAGATTGGTTGAAATGTGGGGAGTCGTTCAGGAGAACTAGTCCAGACATAGTTTGTGTATTAAAACCTTTAAAGGGACATAACTCTGCCAAAATCAATCAACCGGAACACGGTGACGATAACTAGGCTTGGTACTGATCATCCTTGAAAAGTTTCACTGAAATCTGGCCAAATGAAGGCCCTTTCTTCTTAATGAGGCCAAAATATAGCATATTTCAGAAAATCAAGGGCCATAACTCCGGTGTAAATGGTCCAATCTGGCTGGTACTTAAATTTGTTGGAGCTTTCATTGATAGTAACAATCTGGTAAAGTTTGGTAAAGATTGGATGAAAAATGAAGGCCCTATCGTAGAATTAACGAGGCAAAATATAGCATATTTAACTAAATCAAGGGCCATAACTCCGCTGTTCTGGTCCAATCTGGTTGGTTTTCGAAGTTGTTCGAGCTTTCATTTATATTAACAATCTGGTAAAGATCGGACGAAAAACGAAGGCCCTATCGTGATGTATCATTTTTAACTAAATCAAGGGCCATAACTCCGCTGTTGCTGGTCCGATCTGGCTGGTTTTCGAACTTGTCCAAGCTTTCATTGATACTAACATCTGGTAACGTTTGGTAAAGATAGGATGAAAAATGAAGACTCTGCCATAACTCTGCTGTTACTAGTCCGATATGGCTGGTTTTTGAACTTGTCCGAGCTTTCATTGATATTAACAATGTGGTTAAGTTTGGTAAAGATAGGATGAAAAATAAAGGCCCTATCATCTTAACGAGGCAAAATATAGCATTCTGAACTAAATCAAGGGCCATAACTCCCGCTGTTACTGGTCCGATATGAATGGTTTTCGAACTTGTCCGAGCTTTCATTGATATTAACAATCTGATAAAGTTTGGTAAAGATCGGATGAACAATGAAGCCCATATCGTCTTAACGAGGCAAAATATAGCATTTTTAACTAAATCAAGGGCCATAACTCCGCTGTTACTGGTCCGATTTGGCTGGTTTTCTAACTTGTTCCAGCTTTTAACGACATTAACAATTTGATAAGGTTTGGTAAAGATCGGATGAACAATGAAGCCCCTATCGTCTTAACGAGGCAAAATATAGCCTTTTTAACTAAATCAAGGGCCATAACTCCGCTGTTATTAGTCCGATATGGCTGATTTTCGAACTTGTTCGAGCTTTCTTTAATATTAACAACGTGGTAAAGTTTGGTAAAGATAGGATGAAAAATGAAGGCCCTATCGTCTTAACGAGGCAAAATATAGCATTTTTAACTCCATTGTAACTGGTCCGATCTGGCTGGTTTTCGAACTTGTCCGAGCTTTCATTGATATTAACAACCTGTTAAAGTTTGTTAAAGATCTGATGAAAAATAAAGGCCCTATCGTCTTAACGAGACAAAAGTTAACGACGGACGATGGACGGACGATGGACAACTCGCCATCCCATAAGCTCTGCGGCCAGTAGAGCTAAAAATCAATTACACTGTAATAAAAGATAAACAACATATCAAATGATTTTTTTTATTTTGCAAACTCGAACGTGGGGCCAGGATGGGTGGGTTGGGCGGTCATGTTGTTGTTTTTGTAATTATCTCTCAAATTAAAAGCTTGGTATATGTAAACATCTATAAAAGATAAGCAACATATTAAATGATTTTATTATTTATTATTATATCGAACTCGGACCGTCTGCCCGGAGGCCCATGGGTATGGGGTGGGGGGAGGGGAGTGGGTTGTGTGTGGGTGGGGATTTGGATTTTTCTTTTTTTTTATAATTATGTCTCAAATGAAACATGATGATGGGATTACACTGTATAATTTGTTTCCTCCTATCTTATAGTTGGGCCTGGAGGAAGGGGCATCAAATACACTAATAATGCAATTAAGGTGTAGTTTTTTCATACTTTTGCACATTAATTGGTATAATAGTCATCTAATAAAGAGATACACATGTCAAATGATTTATTATTTAAAACTTGGACGTCTTCCCTGGGGTTTGGGTTTGAGGGGGTGGGTGGTGGGTGGAGGGTAACAGGGGGTCATGTTTTTTAAAAATTATTTCTCAAATGAACATTTTGATGAAGGGATTACATTGTACATACTGTGGGGCTGTGAGTGGGGGGTAGGGGGGGGAGTGACCTGTGTGAATAAAACCTGGGTATTTTACGACGTCCGCACCGTCCAATTCGTTCTACTTCCATATAAACATACCTTATCAAACAGATCAGATTCTAGCCCTGGCGTCTCTTTATGGCTGCATACAAACATACATGTACCTTATCAAACAGATCAAACTTGCCCTGGCATCTCTCTATGACTGGTTCCATTTCAACATACCTTAATATCATGACCCTTGTGTCTTTATGTGAATGGTTCCATACAAACATACTTTATCAAACAGATCAGACTCTGGCCCCGGTGTCTCTTTATGGGTTATTCCATACAAACATACATGTACCTCATTAAACAAATCAGACTCTGGCCCTGGTGTCTCTTTATGGGTTATTCCATACAAACATACATGTACCTCAACAAACAGATCAGACTCTGGCCCCGGTATCTCTTTATGGGTTATTCCATACAAACATACATGTACCTCAACAAACAGATCAGACTCTGGCCCTGGTGTCTCTTTATGGGTTATTCCATACAAACATACATGTACCTCATCAAACAAACTAAGCCTCTGGCCCTGGAATCTCTTATTCCATACAAACATACCTTACTAAACAGATCAGACTCTGGCCCTGGTGTCTACGACTTATTCCATACAAACACACATGTACCTTATCAATCAGATTAGACTCTGACCCTGTCATCTCTTTATGGCTTTTTCCATACAAACATACCTTATCAAACAGATCAGACTCTGGTCCTGGTGTCTCTTTATGACTTATTCCATTCAAACATGTATTCATGTACTCCTCCGGGTATTGGAAACTCAGTAATCTGTTTCCATTGGAAACTGTGCTTAGAAATGACATCACCAGCACAGCAGTTAAAGTGTTACAACTCCATGTCTGCACATCCATCATTGTCATCTGCAATACATGTAATAATGAGTAATAATTAAAGGCTTTACATCCTACAGAACAGTCATTTGCCAATTTACATGAGATGCAATGATAATGATGATATCCTAAATGTTTTAGTTTAGGAATATATTCTAACTGCAGAAAATATATATTACTTACATAATAAATCTTCCAAATTTGCAAGAGCAGACAAGTGTATACCGACATATATATAGCAAAGCCTCTCTATTCTGCACAAAGGCTACCTACCACCTGCATGTATACAACAATTGATGCTGACCTTGACTATGAGAGACAAACAAACAGACTACTACAGTAAAACTATAAGGGTTTCCATGGAACACTCGTGTCGCCTGTCATGTGTTTATTTGAAGTTATGAGCCAGGTCAGGTTGCAGGTTAAAGTTTTATGAAAAGGGGCATAACTCTGCCGTTTTATGAAAAGGGGCATAACTCTGCCAAAATGAAAGTCAGAGTTATAGGACATGTGTAATGACAGATGAAGATGTTATATGAAGTTTCATATGGTAATGTTCTGGTCGCTGATTTGCGCATGTATGGTTGAAAGTTTGTACAAACACCCTTTGGTGTCACTGTAGTCAGGCTCGACGTTAACTTTACGGACAGCTTGCCCATAGGGCAAGTTAACTCTGAAATGTACTTGCCCATGCCAGTTTGATGGTTGCCCAATTATTTAGACCCAAAGTGTTTATTTTATAAGGATATACGCTATTGTTACAAACAACATATCATATCACTATTGTGTTAAAGAACAAAAATGCAAAATAAATAAGGAATATTAAATTGTCTATCAAATTCAAGTGTATTCTCGTATTTGTATTCATGACAAAATGTTCGTTCGGTGTCAATAAACAATAGTCTTAACAATCTTGATCGTCCAAGCGTTTCGGTGAATACTGCCTCTAATGCCCCTGTCACACTATAGCGCGTTTCCACTGCGTTGGCACGGCGTTGTTTAATTTTCCAGAACGCCGTGAGATCGCAAGAAAAATCTGATATTTTTCGTGAAGATGCAGATGTCACGGCGTCCTCACAGCGACCAAGGCGTTGCTACGGAGCTCCCATGGCGTTCTATCGCGTTCCTACGGAGTTCTTGTTGGCGATTGTCTGCCCTCTCACGGCGCTTCCACTGCGTGCACTGCGCTTTCACGGCGCTGACACTGCGCTGACGGCGTGTTGAAGACGTTCGTTTGCACTACCTATAATTCATTTATACTATTTTGTTCGTTTTTGTCATGCAAACGCCGATGGACGCGGTAGAAGCGCCTTGGGAGCGCAATGATCGCCGTGACAGCTCCGTACAGTCGTTGTAAGAGCCCAGTAAAATAAATAACACTCCGTATAAGCGCCGTAGACGCGCCGTATAAGCGCGGTAGAGACGCAGTGACATCTCAGAGAACGCCGTACAATCTCCGTGCAAGCGCCACCGACAACCACAGCGTTCGCACTGCGACCTCTGTGCGTGCCCGCGGAGCTCCTGTGGCGTTGTAGGAGACCTTACTGCGCTGCTATGGCGACCTTACGGCGACCCCACTGCGCTCTTATCAGAACGCCGAGCGACGGCGTTTGTTTTGTGCATGCTCAAAGTGTGCGCCGTCGCTTGGCGTTCTATGCGATCCCAATGCGTCTACTGGCGATGCCACTGCGTTGCTGCGGCGATGCTTGCGATCGTACTGCGCGCACCTCGGCGTTCTGCATTTTTCTTGGACGCCGTGGGATCGCCGTGAGAACGCGGCCCTAGTGTGACAGGGGTTTAAGAAAACACTATTCTATTATATTATGTTACAGGGCTGTCTGTAATTTTTGAAACAGGTGGCTACTTTGAATTGTCAGGCGGCTACCATTAGTGATCAAGCAAAGCGAGAGAGGTTGTTCGGGGGTCCGCGGGCATTCTCCCCGCGGATAAGCATGTTTTTGGAGCTAAGGTCAGGGTTTTTAGTTATTTCATGATTTTTTCAGATGATGAAATAATTCCATAATATTTGATACTTTAAAAAAAATAATTTGGTACAGCCGGCTCAAAATTCAAAACGGACGACGAATGTAGCCAGCTGCCAGAGACAGCCCTGTGTTAATTAAGACTGTAGCACAGACTATCGATCCTAATCTATAGCGTTTACCTGCCCGGATAAATGTTTTACCTGCCCTGGGCAAGCGGAAAGCGGACAGTCCTTACCTGATAGATATAGTCTCCACAATTCAGTAGTTTAATACTCAACTTCGTTAAGCACTTTTTAGACGATCTTGGCGCCTTAAATTGCAATCAATAAAACAAGAACCTGTGACACCTGAGCTTAAAGATAATAATAATATTCTAAACTAAGGCAGCTTTGGCTACAACAATGTGGCAAAAACCGTATTGCAATATACTGCAATATTCTGAACCGTATTACAATACGGCTGTAGATACTATTAAATATAAACAGTTGGAAAACTACTAAGATCCAAGCCTTTTATATTATGTTTTGGTTTTGATAGGAATTGGTATACACTTGGTAAGAACAGTTAACATGAAACTAATATTTGTTAACGTTTTCAAATACGTGAAAAGAAGTTTTGATCCAGAGTGGCTAACTTAGTCAATGTTTTTCTTCATGAAAACAGGGACTGTATATAGAAATATATATACATGTATAAATGGTGTAATGTATATATATTTTAGGTCCGACATATTATACCACTATTGCATTTCCCATAGGCCTCCATTATAGCCTTTTGGCCTACAACTCCTATTCCTATATCCTTTTACAAACTTTTTTTAAAGAACCATCTTAGAGACACTCAAAAACTAGAACTATCACTGAAGGTGATGAATACTCCGACTTTTTTGCAATAGTCGATGATGGGCAAAAATGAAGAATAATGAATGTCTAAAATATCAGTTTTAATGTGAAATAAATTCTAAGCAAAACAAAGGTCTATAATTCTGTAAATAAAATATTGCAGAATCAAAAAACATTAATGCAGACACTCATCATATCATCACGTGTGAACTGTATACATGTCGAGTGTAATAACAATCCATGAAAATTGTTAAAGTTAAAGCATCATGAAGTTCATTAAAGAGTGAAAAATTCTAAGTTAAATATTTAAGGGCCATAATTCTGAAATAAACAAGAGATGTTTGTAAAACATATATGCCCCCTTCACCGGCCATGACACAAACATTCCTGCCAAGTTTCGAGTTTGTAGTGCTAGCTGTTCTTGTGTTACCACAAACAAAAAACAACACTTTTTTTCTTATATATTAAATGTAGCCCTATTTGACAATGCATTTGTTGCAGACTTGTATATTAAAGAGCTTGATTTTGAAACTATTCCAAAAAATTTTTAGTGCCTTACTATGTAATATAGTAGAATTATTCTTTTTCCCCAATTCATTGATTTCACACACATTTCCCCCAATTCAAAAGGCCTCTGCAGGCCCCACTTCCAAAAATGCAGAAAAATCCCAGCCTTAATTACTTTTGAATTAAACTAGTTTTATTATAACAAGATGAAATCCTTTTCAAAGAAAAAAAACTAAATTAAATAAGTTAGTTTTCCAACATGAAGAGGCATTAACCCTAAAATTTTGCATCAAAGGGAAATAGTTCTCTTGAAAATAACTTGCTTCATTATTTAAAGTAACTTAAATCAAGTTATAGCCAGACTGTTACAATGAACAATAAAACAATGTAATACAGAATACATGCATTGAACTACATGTAAATGGATAGATCTATATTGGCAGAGTTTCAAAATCTATGTTAAGTTTAACTTTAAGCTATTGGGACAAACAATACATATATATGTGAAAGAGTTCAGCACACATGACTTTTACAAATATACTGATTTTAAAGGGACACAAGGCAATCTTCATTTTTTTATTTTTTTTTAAAACTTGAAGTATCCCATTAGTTTCAGAGTCGAAAAGCATGAATTTGATCAACTTCAATATTAATATTAATTATAAGAATAGTATAAAGCAATTTATTTTGTATATTATTGACTTTTGGTAATCTTGCACCAATAATATATTTCAACATTTGGTAATTAACATAATGAAGAAAATTAAAAACTCAGAATTTTATTAAGTATTAATAATATGCAAGGTTTAAAGTAACAATGTTACAGTAATTAATCAATCGAGAAGCTAATTTTGAAGCTTGATAAAAACTTCACAATTGCAGTGTGTCCCTTTAAGTGTAACCCTAAAAAAGACTGCCCCCTTTGCATTTGGGACAGCGCCCGGATGCTACTATTAGGGGAACTACAGTAAATTAATGTTTAAGTGATTGGAAAAATTGTATAAATTAATTTTGATGACCTTAAGTCAAATGCTCTGGATACTGAAGATAACAATTTGTTCAAAGGTTTATAACTCTTCTGGGGAACAAATCAATTTTACTGCCTACTGTAGGACGAGTGACTTTGAAATGTTCCTTAGGCCAAATAAAATTATACCTGTGTTTACTGTAACATTGCTGAAAAAAATAGGGTAGGTAGGTAGGCATTTTATTTTATTTTTTGACGAAGTTACATTTAAGGTGACGATGAGCTTTGATGAATGGGAAAATGTGGTATTTTAAAAACTACAATAGATAACAATATGAAATTGTGTATGTTTTATTGTTTCCCAAAAGGCCTGGTAACAACTGGCTCTTTTCCCAAACACTTGCAATTATTACAAAGGGGTAAAACAGTTTTAAATGTTTTCCACAAGTCCGAAAGAGGGTCAGCTCCAACAGCAATGAGTACATGAGTCGGCTGGGATCAGTCCAGCTCCATTCAGTGTGATCTCCAGTGGGGCATGACATGTTATGAGTGACTAGACTTCCATGCTCTTCCTGAAGACCGGTATATGACCGTCAGGAAGGATGGGGGACCCACAGGTGTAGTCAAATTCTGCGGTTGACATACATGTAACAAAGAGCAGTTCTTGCCTCCCAGACAGCTGAAAAAATATTCAAAGTTATAATGTCAAATGTTAATTGACCATTTGAATAGTTTTGTAAAAGTGTTGACTTACATGTATATTACTTCTCTAACATCAGAAAGTAATAAATATTTATAAATTTCTCATGTTATTTTTATTATGAGCCTATATTGATTGATTGAATTGGATTTTATAGTCGCACCAACAGCTAAGGTCATACGGCGACTTTCCAGCTTCCATTGGTGGAGGAAGACCCCAGGTGCCCCTCCGGGCAATTTTCGTGCACGGGCGGGCACCTGGGTAGAACCATCGACGTTCTGCAAGCCAGCTGGATAGCTTCCTCACATAAAGATTCCTAGGCCCCTGAGGGATCGAACCTACAGCGGTGAGGGGCAAGTGATTTCAAGTCAGAGACGTTAACCACTCGGCCACGGAGGCCCCGAGCCTATATTGAGGTTGAGTTCAGAAAATTATTATGGAACAGCATACTTCTTCAAGAAGTTATAATGCAGTAGTAGTCGATGCCAATGCTTAGTGCTGAGAAGCAAGTAAACATATGCACATTAATATTACTGTTTTAGAAACAAACTTACGACAGGTGGCCTGGAACTCGGGGCATTTACCGACCTGTTTGTGGTACTTGTCAAACAATTCAACAATCGATTCTTTATGGAGAGTGCCAGGGCTTCCGTTAATGGGCGTACAGCCGTAAATTACGTCCAAAAATCGTAGTTGTACGGCGAAAATTAACATCAAAGGCGTACAGTGTACTTCCAAAAACTTCAAAGTACGCCGCGATCGTTTACTACCGACGTCCCATAATCTGTAAATTACCGATTATAGCCCCGCCCATCTAATCTAATTTCATTTGAGACTGCCGACGTAACAAGTTGTAAAGCAATTAAAACTCAGTGGAGCCTGTAATTGACAGGTAAATCCGGTTTTGTCCAGTTTTTATCAAGGGTCACACGCATGACTGGTGAGAGGAGAGCGTGTTAATTAGATAATTGGCCTAGCCGCGCAATTCACAAAATGAATGCCAAATTGCTTAATTTATATTTATTAACCACAAAGTTGAAACTCCTTACACAAACAGATTATATTAAATCAAGGCTATTTCTTTTATATCTTTGTGTCATTTTTCTATGTATTTATCAAAGTTACAAATAGAAACGAAGTACGACAAACAATATTTAATAATCTCTAACCTAGGGGAGAGAACTCTTCGCAAATGGAGACTAAACACGGAAGTGAAATTATCACTGGCAAAAACGATCGATTGCTTTGATAATAAATTAAAGAATCTGTTAAATTTATTCCTACACTTAACAGTTTTACATACCTTTCATTAATGTATGCCAATTTAAAAGCTTTCCTGGACTGATAAATTGAAAACTGTTTGCAAAATGTAATTTACTGTATAAATCGTGTGGGTGGGGTATGGCACGCAAAGGGAAATTAAGTATTTTTAGTTTGAAACCGTTTATATAATGAGGTTATCAATTTTATTTTTTTTATAAACATATAGATGATTATAATTATCCTTTTTTTCTTTTTAACAATTTAGGTGTGTTGTTTCCCTCACTACCACGTGGATTCACTGACTCAAAGTCGATGAATGCCATGCCCAAACACTGGAACTTCCTAAATTTTCCCCATGAACTTCCAAATTTGATACACAGGAAGTTCGAACTTCCTACATTTGAACCTTAGTGGAAGCCCTGGAGTGCACGCCATAACATTAGCGCTTCCATGTGCTGACATTTTTGAAACTGTACAGCCAAAACAGCACTGGGAGACGCCATTTTGACTGTTTTATACCAGTCCTGTGCACAGTATACCGTGAAATTCACACGCTTTTAAAACCGCAGGGCGAAATTGAAAATTGCGCCGTGATCTCATGAACATTATTATTTTTTCAACATTTTTTTTTTTCAATAAAATAAAAAGGAGTCGGGGGTGTTTTCAGAGGGTCGGTCGGGTTACAGTAAACTCAGGTATAATTTTATTTGGCCTTATCCTCATCTGATTTTAATCATCCTGCTATCTTTTTGATAAAGATTTACCAGTAGATCTAGCAATATTATGTATCTGGTGTTTACTTGAAAAAAAGAAAGCTACATTAGATGTTTAACAAAATACACTCAAGTGAAATGAAAACGCAACACGGGAATTTCCGCTATATATTCTATATACTGCACACTTAATTGCACATAATATTCCAAAGAAATCCCAAGATGTTTTTTAAAAAGAAAGCTGCAGTTAACTAGAGAAAGGACACAACTGTGATGTTGTAGACGTTTTAATCACACTACACGTTCTAACAAGAACTTCATAAATGTTGAAGTAGCTCTTTGAAAAATTGAGCTAGTTCAGAACTGTATTTAACGTAAATAGTTTGCAAAATGTTGCATCCTAAGTTGCTCACATGATTGAGCCAAACGCGTACTCTGTGAATAATGAAACATTGAAGGAATACTATTTGCTGTATTATTTGTTGTTTTAGTATTTTTTCCAAAAGGAAAGGTCTTACGTAGCCATGTACCATTCGATTAAAAGCAGCATATAGCGTATACAGCATACAATATATAGCGGAAATTCCCGTGTTGCGTTTTCATATCACTTGAGTGTATGTTACAGCTGTTTTTGATGTGTTCTTTCCAAGCTTTACTTGTTTTATTGATTTATGATGAGAGCTATTGAAATACATGCATGAATTTTCCAACAAACTTTAACCAGAAATTCTAACTCTAAAACAGGCCATAATTTTGCAAAAATGCAATACAGAGTTACCGAACCTTACCAGTACCCTTGATGGTACTCAAGAAATATTCCAATTTCATTGATGTATGACCAGTGGTTGCTGAAACAATTGGACTTGCCAGAAAATTATTTGGTAAAACAAAAAAATGTCATAGTGACAAATGCCCCTGAAAACGTTTTTTGACCTTTGACCTCCAAGTGTGACCTTGACCATTGAGGTATAGACCCGAGTTGCACACCTTCTCATTGGGATTAACATTTTTGTGAAGTTTCATGCAATTCCATTCTCAAAGTTATGGCTGAAAAATTATTGTTTCGAACGAACATACAGTTATATTTTAATTATGCCTTGATCCTTCAAGGGCAAGAAAAAGCAACAAACTAGGCTAAATACTCCTCAAAATTACCCTTTGACAGGAGAGCATAGTTTCATGGACACTTGTAACGCTATAATGTTTGTTATCACTGAATCATGACATGACAGTCACATGATATTAAAATGAATCATGACATGACAGTCACATGATATTAAAATGTCAGCTCCATATAATGCGAGAGTTACATGCCTTATTAAAGAGAGGTTGGCACTATCTGGAGCACTGTTACATGAACACAAAATACCCATTCTGAAAACAAAGTTATTTTCAATTCCTATTCAAATGAAGATGAAACTGAGTATCACTAAATCCCACATATTTACAGACTAAAACCAAGTAAAACCCAACTTTGAACATTCAAAATGTTATCTCGGACAATGGAAATCTACTATTTTGAAGTTAAACTAAGGGCCAATTTGGCCCCAAGGTCTCCTGCCAAAAAACAACAACTTTGTAGCCTGTCCAATGTTATCAGGCCACCATTAAAAAATTGTTTGTTTGCAGTTTCCGACCCATGGTTTTTAGGGGTGGGTCGGTAGGTAGGGATATATATTTTTTTTAAAACATTTTTATTATTAACGCATGCTCATCGACGGCATGCAAATATCGTACGATGTGCTTCACTAGTATTATCCATAGAGTTGTTGTTTTAAAAAGGGTTTAGTTAAATATTAACAGAACGTGCAAGAAAAAAAAACTTGAAAAAAAAAAAAAAAAAAAAAATAATAAAAAAAAAAAAAAAAAAAAAAAAAAAAAAAAAAAAAATTGTTTGGGTCGGCGGATTTGCCGTGAGTCGGTCGCAAACTGCAAACAAACAATATTTTAATTTAGGCCCCAGGGGCATGAAAATCCACTATTTTGAATTGAACAAAGATGAAACGAATTTGAACAAAAGATAAAACGAAAGATCGATGCCAAAAATAGAGGTGGTAGGGCTTTTATGGAAACAAACCTATATTTAGGTCCCATTTTTCAAACAGGTGAATAAAAAACAAATGTGCAATAGTTTTTAATTATGTAAATCTATTCAATCCAATAATCACTTAATTATTAATCAATCAATCAATGTAGTTAACTCAGTCAATCAATAAATCAATGGATCAATTAATGAACTAAGTCAATCAATCAATCAATCAATCAATCAATCAATCAATCAATCAATCAATGTAGTTAACTCAGTCAATCAATAAATCAATGGATCAATTAATGAACTAAGTCAATCAATCAATCAATCAATCAATCAATCAATCAATGTAGTTAGCTCAGTCAATCAATAAATCCATGGATCAATTAATGAACTAAATCAATCAATCAATCAATCAATCAATCAATCAATGTAGTTAACTCAGTCAATCAATAAATCAATGGATCAATTAATGAACTAAATCAATCAATCAATCAATCAATGTAGTTAACTCAGTCAATCAATAAATCAATGAACTAAGTCAATCAATCAATCAATCAATCAATAATCAATTCATCCATCCAGTTTAATTTTCTAAGATTCCACTTAATCAACCAGTCAATCATTTCGTTTTAAAAATCAATTTTAGATAACATTTTATTGATTTAGATCTTAAGTGTTCAGGTATTGACAGTAAAACGGATACATGTATGTTTATGATTGTGATCTCGTCAATGGCAATGACACAATACTTCCGAACATAAGAGGAAGCAACATGCAAGTTGTACACATGCAAGTTGTACATAAAATAAAAAGTGAGAAAGTGTATTATAGAAGTGTAATTTGTACCTAAGTCATGAAACAACAAAGAAAAGAACTGACAACCGGATTGATCTTAGTAAGTGGTTTATTATACATAAATCAGTGCTCCAGATAAGCATATGTTAGGGATTTTCAGCATTTAGGTACATTTGAGAAATAAAATAAAAATATTCAGAGTGAAATCAGCATTTAAAATTTACAATTTAAAGACAAAAACGGCATATTTGTAAGTAAAACGTAACACAAGCGCTTTGATTACTCTTCTAACTTTAAAACTCAATTTAGGGTGTACCCATTGACAAGAAAGCTGATCTGGTTCACTGCATATCTACACATATTTGTTAAGTTGGTGTACTGCAATGCAATGTACACGTACCTTGTTAAAATGCACACTGTATAACGCAAGAGGGATAACTGGATATGTACAGGTTAGATATTTCCTTCAAGTTTTTTCAAAAACACAAGTGAGAAAAAAAAATTAAAAGGTGTACATGTGTATGGACAGTGTTCTCCCCCGGAATTTCTCAAGGCATGTCACCTTTATCAGAGAAAATATGATTCAGAGTCTATCCTTATACCTGACATCTGTATGTAAGGGTAGTTTGTCAGAGAGACACTTGATTTATATAAACAAGAGGCTAGTGATTCTATATATTGTGTTTTAAACTTATTTGAGCTAATCAAAAATGAAATAATTGAAATGTGTTAATGTCTTTTCAAAATTAAGGCATGTTGCAAAAGCATTTTGGCTGTGAAGGCATGTTAAATGCGACATGCCTTAATAGCCTTGGGAGAACACTGATGGATGTTTAAACATTCTACAGCGATTATCCCGACCAATTCCGCCAACCAATAAGGCCGATATTCGAACTTAAACTTCAACGGTTAACGAAAATTACGCAAAATGTTTGTATTTGATGCTATTTAATACAATTAATCAGTATTTAATTCAGCCATGGAGGGCTATTTTAGTCAAAAAAAAATTTCCTGTGTTTCCGATGGCCCGACCGACACTATTTTTAAGGGGCCGACACTAAAACGTTTATGGAAAATTAAATTTGTTCTGAACAATGATTTATCACAATATATCGAGGTATACTGACATCACAGAGAAACTTTCAGTTGTATCGTCAACTTGTATGAGGTTTATGAGATAAATACATGTAGAATCTCACAATATCTTGCTCCAAAAAAAAAAAAAATGCCTAACTACCCTATTTTTTTAGAGCATGCAATAGGAAACACACCTATTTGTTTTTTTGCCTTATGAAATGGAAATCACTGAGCATGTCGACATTTAGGTGAAATTTGGAATGTGTACGTGCTCTTTTGGAGAAGTTATTCGCTTCGAAAGTGGTCTTGGTGCAAGAAAACATGGTGCCTTAGCAAACAGAGCAGATTTTACTATAGTAAGAGATCACGGATGACAGAGCAAAGAAATTGCATGTTACCCCAGTATTCTTTGGAAAATAGCCATATCTTACATTTTAACGAATTTGAAGTGTATTTTGTCAATAAAATTCGACAAAATGGATGATATACAAACATTCTGCGTAATTTTCGTAAAACATTGAAGTTTAAGTTAGAATAGTTGGCTTACTCTGACACTTCTGTTTTTGAAAAATACTTGACTCTTCTTTTAGGTGAGAGTAATGAAATACTACAAGAGAATTTTTACATGGTAGGCCTATTGTGTTTGCAAAGTATTTAGGCAGGGCTTCCACTAAGGTTCAAATTTAGGAAGTTCATGGGGAAAATTTATGAAGTTCTAGTATTTGGGCATGGCATTCATACTCAGTATTTGAGTCAGTGATCTAAATTGTTAAAAAAAAAAAAAAGGGGGGGGGGGGGGGGGGGTGTAGTGGAGTGCAGTCTTTGAGTCAGTGATTCCGCATGGTGGAGGGTGGGATCAAAGAAACAACACAAAATAGTTGACGACATCATTATATAAACAGTTTCAAAAAACTAAAAATACTTAATTTGCTTTTGCGTGCGATACCCCACCCACAGGTTTTATACAGTGAATTACATTTTAAACTTTTAAATTGGCATACATTATTGAAAGGTAAGTAAAACTGTCAAGTGTAGGAGTAAATGTAACAGTTTCTTTAATTTATTATCAAAGCAATCAATCGTTTTTGCCAGTGATAATTTCAATTATGTGTTTAGTCTCCATTCAAACTCCCCGCAGTGGTTACTTACCCTTTCTGTTAACTTACAGTAACCACTGCCACCACACAAATTTATAGCTGAAATCCAGCTAAGTTTAATTTTTTGGTTAAATATTATTAAGGTCAATATTTCAACTTGCTTAAATTTGTTCATAATATATGAAAATAGTTTAAAAAATGGTATCTGCTTACACAAATAATTTATTTATTAAAAAAACACACAATATTAACACCGGTTACTTGGTACTTGTAAACAAACATGTATTCCGTTGAGAACATTACAGAAGCTGTACGTAAATTGAATAGAGACTACACCCAAGCATAGACCTACATACGTATTTAAATCTATGACCCAAGCCAAAACAGGTTGAATGTTTTCAACATCTTCTCGAAGGTGATGATGTTATTGCCAATTGCCTGTTGGTTACGGCAAGAGTTTGCTGTACCAACCATTACTAAGTGTATCGCCATTTTTTGTTATCACATGGCCTCAGCTATCATCACGTGATTTGTGTAAACATTCGAAACATCAATAATAAAGGCCAATACGCGTCATATTTTGACCTTATGCGTAGAATTGTCAGTGGGTATTGGGTCCACGTGATAATTATGAATCCAGTGCCCCAGATAAGCAGCGTATATGCGTATTTCACACAATTAAAATTGCCAAATACCCAATTAATTTTCCTGACATGCGTACCAGATACGCAAGCAATTTCCTTTTCACTCAAACATTTTAATTTTCGAGCGTATCGACAGTCAAAGTGTTCAAATGATTGATGGATTGATGTTTTCGTGCGTATTCCAATATTTACAAAAAGCAGATTTTACTTCCGGTGTTTATCTTGACTGGGACGTTACATAATTATCGATTAAGTGGAGCAGTAAAAGAGAACGCTATATAGTTGAATATGTATGCTATACCAGTCTATGCTGTTGTGTAGTCGTCTGGGCGCTTTCTTGTTTACTTTTGAAAGCGTTTGCATTGTGCAGATGATTAAAACGTTGAAACGGGGACGTAAACCGACAAGCGAGTTTCCGTTAAGAAACACTTCTGAAATTAACACATGTGATTAGTGTTTCTATGGAAATTAATCAATAATAATGATTAATCATTGACAAACCACTGCCATGAATAAAAGTCAATAAAGCTCACATAAAGACGGGTAAGTTACCTTGCTTGTTTTACATTTGATCCCCATCAAATCTCCCTATTATTTTTGAAAAATTGAAATTCACTCAGTTAATTTTAATTTCATGAGTCAAATACCCAATAGGTCCAAAAGTTATCTGGGGCACTGTGAATCATGCATTTTTTTAATATTTTCGGGGGTATTTTACGCTGATACGCATCTATCTGGGGCTCTGCGTATGCTGACTCGGTCTTCTCTGTATGATAACGAACAACGGAACTCCCTCGTCAAATTCCGTAATCCTATATTTAAATGGTTACCGCACAATGATTCGGCCTTCATTTGCATATTTATTTCACTTGTGTGATATGATAAATTTATATATCATTAAACAACCTTGCATTTAATTAGTAAATATTCAATAATGTCTAGTGTGTAATGCTTGTGAACGTAATTAGTGTGTGTTTTATAAGCTAAACGTTACGGACATTGTAACTTTAAGCATTGGGAATATGACCGAATGAGGGCTATAAAACAGCCAAAAAAACACACACTGTGAACGATGGATAGCAGCACCAGGGGTCTGAAAATACCAAAGTTAAAAAGGGGAGGAGTGTGGTTATATTGGGTGGCCTGCAGTGTTTCTGCAGGACTCAAATTTTTAGGGGTCATCCTTGACCCGCTATGGAATTAACTGGGGGTCATTTTGTAAATATAGGGGTCATATTTTTTGGACATGCATTTTGATGAATAGACCATGTGAGGTCAGATAGACATATTAGTTGATTAGACATCTTTTTCAGTGGATTGGTCAGCAAAATAAAGGAAGTTAAAGGGACGCACGGCAATCTTGATGTTTTTATCAAGCATCAATGTGTCTCTATTTATTTATCAAGGAACATTTTGACTTTAAGCCGGCTTGTATATCATTAAATAAAAACCCTGTGTTTTCAATTTTCTATGTTATTTTACCAAATGTTGAGATATATACTCTGTAAAAGTTGCAGTGTTCGAACCCGTACAATGATCGCTGAACCATGACATTCGACCATAACCCTTGTTATCTCATTTGATCATTCACAATAGATCAACAATCAACAATAATTATCGTTTACAATGAAAGTTTGCGAAAAAATAATATTCTTTTTATTGGTTACTCGAATGTGTCCGTAACTGTTACTTTGTATGGACTTTGCAACATTTTTTACAGACCCTTTGTGGGTTCGCAATATTTTTTTAAAATCAAATCTTGTTTGGAATTTAATGTTTCTGATACCAAATTAACCGGGTAGGGTAGACCTTGGTTACTAAAAAAAGATACTTAAATTTTGTCCACTAGTTTTATTTTTATATGACTTTATATACCCTGGTCCAAAACTTTTTTTACCGAGTATATTATTGGTGCAATATTATCAAAAGTCAGTAATATATACAAAATTAATTTGGTTTATACTACTCTTATAATTATTATTAATGATTCATCATTGAAATAATGCATGTTATTTAGGAAAACTAACGGGATGCCGCGTGTTTTCAAAAATTCAAGATTGCCATGTGTCCATTTAACCGGCGTTATGTTTCATTTTGGGTTCGTCTGCCATTTTAGCGGCCGTAACGTGATTATCTACGCGCTTTTATTTGCTAGTGTTTTCATATAGGGCTAAATAAAATTATACCGGAGTTTACTGTAACCCGACCGACCCTCTGAAAACACCCCGACTCCTTTTTTTTTTTTGGAAAAATTATGTTCACGCGATCACGGCCGACTCATGTGCTCAATGTGCTGTTGGAACCGACCCTCTTCCGGACTTGCGAAAAATAAATTAAACTGTTTTACCCCTTTGCAATAATTGCAAGTGATTGGGAAAAGAGCCAGTTGTTGCCAGGCCTTTTTGGAAACAATAAAACTTACACAATTTCATATTGTTATTTACTGTAGTTTTTAAAATACCATATTTTCCCATTCATCAAAGCTCATCACACCTCACCTTAAATGTAACTTCGCAAAAAAAAAAAATAAAAAATAAAAAAAAATAAAAAAAAAAAAAAAATGCCTATCTACCTACCCTATTTTTTTCAGCAAAGTTACAGTAAACACAGGTATAATTTTATTTGGCCTAAGCGTCTACCTACTCAGACCCACACACATATGATGACGACAATAACGCGGAAAGTACAGACATTAGTTTAACCTGTTCTGAAAATAGACCAAGAATGAATAACTTTATTTTCCAATCATGGGCCACAAGATGGCATTATAATCACCGTAAAAGAATAACAAAATGAAACATAACAAAAGCCTAATTCTGATTAGCATAATAACAGTAAATTGAAATGAAATTATAAGATGTAATATGATCGATATGACGATGACAATAACACGAAAGTACAGGTATTAGGTTTTCCTGTTCTAAATATAGACCAAGATGTAAATAGAAATAAGTTCAGTCGCCTGTCGTGATTCCTTACATTTGAAGCTTTTCAAGAAAGTATTACGACGATAATTTGACGGGTATTTAATTTCTAGCCCAGTCAATTTCATTGCGTCACGAAAAACGCACAAGCTGATTAATGTCGTGTCGCCGATCATTTTAGTGCGCCAAAAACGCAAGAAACGCGCTCTCGCGGAAACACTGGGCCTGTGCATGTTAGCTCAGTTGGTAGAGACCAGAGTACTTGTCCTGTATACTAGGTTCCTATGATATCAAGTGTTCTATGGTATCACGGTAATGTCCAGTTTATAAAAAAATATGCATCTCTGCTAAAATATGATAACCATTTTATAGATGTGATGACTTTAGGTACATATAATAAAATAATTGAAAAAAATAAGTATATTTATCATAAATAAAAGGATATTTCAAAAAAATGCAAAAACATTGATAATTTCCTTATGATCATTAAAATTCCTCACCCCTAGTCTCAATAAATTCAGTTTCCACTACCCTGAAGATTATAAAATTCATTAATTTTTAATCGGATGTTGTACATTATTGTTTCTGGAAATGGTCACTCATTGAATCTTATACCAGTTGCTAACAAATACAGGAAACACAATATGTGCATACCTTGATACTATAGAACTTTTAAAACAGTAAGCTCAATGAGGGTACCCTTGTTTTCAGATCTAATTCTGAAATTTTTACATAAAATTGATTACATTTTATATCATAACAATTTAGTAGAAGTTTCGCAGAAAGGATTTGAGCTTCCTTTTCTTTAAATATTGTTTACAGTTTATTTTTTTCGTCAACCATTTAAGTACCGTGATACATAGAACAGCATGCTAAGTGAGGGTCCCGGGTTTGAGTCCAGTACCGGCCCCACCTTTCCCCTTGGTTTACTTCAGATAAGTGAGTGATATGCAATATATTATTTCTTGAACACAAATATAACCGCTGGCACTGTCACTATAATAACTTAGCAAATTCTAAATGATGAGGTTTGACTTAATTTATCGTGGTGCAATGATGGTTAACACCGTTACAAAAAACAAACAAAAAACACGTGCCTCACTCCTCGCGTTTTCAGAGATATTTCATGATGTCAACTGGATTCAACCCGTAAACACTCCAAAGAAAAGAAATCCCATCCATTGTACGCATTACATACATTTCCAGATAACATGTTTAGGTAGAAATTAGGCAAACTTACCTGCGACTCCCTCCTCAGCCTCAGGGTTAATCCTAGTAGAATAGAATAGATCTGAATATCGGACAAGTTTAAATGGCGGTCCCCCTCCGTCACATTCAGAAATGGCGGGTGTAGTTGGGAATGCATGAGTGGCGGCGGTGGCGTGCATAGCTAATTGATAATATACAGGTAATCGGATGGGTAATTGCTGTGATTATTCGTAGGAAATCTGTATCTGTATAGGGGTCATTTCACCAAGGATTGTTTTTTTCCAATCGGCCCGATCTGGACCAGATTGTCACCGATCAATCAATTTTTTGATCTGCCCGATTGTCGTCCTGAATCGCCTCCAATCGCCCCCTTTTTTTGACCCGATTGAGTCCCGACCAATGGACCATGGCGGGGGGACGATTCTCGGACGTTCCTCGCGCGATCGACACGTTTCCGGGGCGCAAGTATGCGAAAGTTCGCACAAGTACACGCAGGTACACGGCAAAGGCCCGGCAAAGGCCCGGTAGAGACCCGCTTCTCGCGCCCAAGTGAGCGATCTTCGCGCGTTGTTCGGACGAGAGAGGCCGAAAATGGGCGATCCCGGCTCGAGAGAGGACGCTTTCGGCCGATTTCCGCCGTTCTTCCGCCGTTCTTCGCGCGAGAGTGGCCGAATGTAGGCGTATGTTGACGCAGGTAGCCGAAAGTAAACGGTCTTCGGACGATTTAAACGATCTTCGGACGTTCTTCGGCCGACCAAATTTGCCTAGATCGGCCGGAGATCGGTGTTTTTAAAGGCCCGACTATATAAACCGCTCAGATCGAAGCCGTTCATCACTTTCTGACCAGCCAGGGAAGGTCATGGACCAACAAGCAGTGCTGGGGCTTGTTGTAGCTCTACAACTTCGTTCTGCCATAGCACAGCAAAATGTTATTACATTAGGAAATATGCTGAGGAGGAGGCCAATGACCAAGAGAAAATATGCCAAAAAGAAGAAAGTTTTTGTGACTTTTTAAAGGGTTTTCAAGTGTGTTTTGTTTCAGTACCTGTTCTGAGAAAAGTGTGCAGTTTTTATTTTATATTTGGTTTATAATTCTCTGGCATTGGTATTAATTTGTAAATTTATTATTATTTATAATAATTTTTAGTAAATATATGTCTTGCTGTTGTATTTAGTAACAATTAATTCTTTGTGACATTTTAAAGGATTTTTACATGTGTTTTGTTTCATTAAAACATTTGGGTTTTAATTCTCTGGCTTTGATATCTGGTGAGGGTCGGGTGCGTACACTCTGCCGACACTACGCACGACCCTCGGTAGAGAGCTGCAGAGGCTATACGAAAGCTCCAGAGGGCGGGCGAGACAAGGGGACCTTCAGGGGACCCTCGGACGACCAAGACGACCCCGGGCCGACGGTTTTTGATCGGCTACTGTTTTTCAACATTTTTAAAAACAGTAGCCGATCACTTTTTCGGTACCCGACCCTCGGAGGACTGAGGCGATCGCGACAGATCTTCCCCCGAATGTATAGGGTAGTGCGGGACAGTGCTCGCACGTTCCCGATTATTTTCGCAAAAATGCGGCCGATCGACCAGAAAAAGGATCGGGTACTCTCGGGACCAAAACAATCCTTGGTGAAATGACCCCTTATGGTACACTCGCGGGTTGGTTGCACATTAATTATTATCAAATTATACTTAACAATGAATTTAAAGTGAGATGAAAACATGAGTAAAAAGTGGAAGGAAGATATTCTTAGTCGCTAATTGCGTGATAGGCCTTCATCATCATCTCCTGTCTGGCTACCATAGCGGCCCCTGGGAATTTTACCCAACCAGCGTACTAGAACCTAACACATAATCGACTGGGACAGGGTTTAGAATGAAAGTTTGGAAAGGTCCTGTTTGTAAGATACCAAATCAGGAGCCTCAGCCACAGTGGCTCGTATACTATTCCAACGACAAACTGTTCTTGGTAAAAAACTAAATTTTCTACCTTCTGTTATGTTATGGATCAATAATATAAATGACAGTCTATGTATTCTATCTTTATTGAATCATATATATGTTTGCAGTAATTAAGTACACTATCCAAGATAAGGGAGGAACCAAGAGGCGAGGCTTATCAGTCAGTAGAGTAGTGACAGCCAGTACATAAATTCAATAGACATATTGTAACATCTCTCTCCTGAAGAAACAAAGCATATATATAATACATCAAATAATTCCAGGAAGCAGAATGACATTAATACACAATAGAGCGTTGTCAGTTTAAACACCGACATATTAATAAACAGATAGGAAACTTCCTATCACCAACATATCACGTGGCACCTTAACGTTTCCTTCTATCTTCTCTCTCAATTATTCACTGATTTTGATGAGAATACATTCAAAAGATTCATAGTGAATAGCAAAATGGGATTATATAATAATTTATGTTTATTTTCAAAATAAGAAATTGTATAAAAAGATGTTTAAATTTAAAAATGTCATACATGTATGTCCATGTTACTGTAGATAAAATATCAAACAATTTCGTTGCACGCCCTCAGTATAAAAAATGTTCTCCCTCGCTCGACGCATATGGCTAATGAGTGGTTTAATTAACACATTGTTAAATCCTTTTATTTGAAAACGGACTTTTTTTATTCATACATGTATGTCCATGTTATTGTAGATAAAATATCAAACAATTTCGTTGCACGCCCTCAGTATAAAAAAAGTTCTCGCTCGCTTCGCTCGCTAGATTCGTAATGGCTAATGAGTGGTTTAATTAACACATTGTTAAATCCTTTTATTTGAAAACGGACTTGTTTTTATTCATACGTGTATGTCCATGTTACTGTAGATAAAATATCAAACAATTTAGATGCACGCCTTCAGTATAAAAAAAATTCTCGATCGCTTCGGTCGCTCGACGCATAATGGCTAATGTGTGGTTTAAGGCTAATGTGTGGTTTAATTAACACATTGTTAAATCTTTTTATTTGAAAACGGACTTTTTTACCCTAACAATGCACTACCGCAAACGTTTTATGAGGCTAGAGACGGACCCGAAAATTGACCAAAATATTACGCCCCCTCTAAGCTGAAATCCTGGATCCGCCCCTGTTTTCTCTCAAAAATCAAGGTTTTGACATAATCGAAGTTTCCGTCAAACTCCTTTTTTGCTCTAAACGTTAGAGAAAGCAAAATATTGTTATTGGAAAGAATATTAAATTTGTGATGGGATTTGGCATGATTGAAACTTTAAAAAAATTCTGATTTGTTTTCTTTAAAAAAAGTCATGATATGTGTGTTTAAAGTTGGGAAATATTCTGTGAAATTTTCGCACTGTGCCACGTGAAATTTAGATAATTTTCATAGTGTCCAATCTATTTGTTATTTAGGTCTGTGGTTTAAAAGATTACGGAAATAGCACATTCTTATGGCATGCACTGAAACATGGCTTGGCCTCATTAGCCTGTCCTGGCCTGGCCTAAGATAAATTGGTCCCTTGGGGCTAGTTTAGGTCAGGCCAAGGAGTCATGGGTTCAAAACTGGGGTTAATGTTTGCTATTCAAGGTCATTTATGTTATTTCTACACGGTCAGTTGCTCACGTTACGGTTAGCACCTCTCTCATGGGACAATGCAGCTGTACGGAGTATGTTAAGAATTGTACACCTTGTGAGGGTCATTTAGAAATAATAATTTGATAGTTATCATGTTGAAGCAACACATTTTTGTCTTCATATGATAACGTAGGGTATAGCATTCACCTTTCATGCCTTACCCTGGTGAAAAAAGGTCTGGAATTCCACTGGAATAAAATGTAAACAGTGGAATTCCACTGGAAAACCTTGATTCCAGTGGACCGACACTGGAATTCCGTGGACCATATTCCAGTGACACTGGAATTCCATTGGACCATATTCCAGTGAACTGTGGAATTCCACTGGAATAAAATGTCAACAGTGGACACTGAAATTCCGGTGGACCTTATTCCAGTGACAATGAAATTCCAGTGGACCATATCCAAGTACGTGAACTGAAATTCCAGCGGGCCTCACAGGGTTCTCCCCAGGATATTTTTCAGGCGCTGGCAGGCTGTTCCCCACCCTTCCTTTTTTTTATTATATAATTCTAAGATACACCATCTGCTCTGAGATGGTTTTAGTTGTAAAATGAATGCCTTATTTTAATTAGAATGCACTCTCAGTTTTGACTGTTTCAAAAATGTTTTTTGGAAATATTTTTAAAATCAACTCTCAGCGTCAGAGCAAGCATATTTTCAAAAGGCAATTGCCTTGCCCAACATTTAAGTCCACTTAGTGTATTTTTGAACATTTATGCAGTAGTGTTAGGCCTGTATATCAATTAAACATTCAGAACTAAATATATTTCCCTTTTTTTGAATCGCGAAAACCGGTGACATATGAAAAAAGAAGCATATCGCTAAGTTCTGTAACGCTTTTTTGGGAAAGATGCACATCCATATATGTTTAATTTCATTCTTTATTAATGAAATACACTGAATACCTCATCCAATCGCATTAATAAACGAGTTCTTCGAGTCTATTAAAAAAATTCGCATTTTCTCGCAAAACAATCCAGGGCCGGTCATTGTTATAATTTACGATTGTTTGGAAACAACAGGGAGTACGTTATAGGGAGGAGAAATGGGTTCATAAACGCTCTAGTTTATCGATTTATGTTGTCGCGCTAGAACGCCGCCATTTACTATTTTATCGATACAGGTAAATCGATCGTAAGCGCGTTACATTTGAAAAGTTAAAATTTCAGCCAACATCTCAAATTAGGCAGTTTTTACAGCCCCTTTTTACGGCTTTCTGTTATAATCAACATCACGAAATTACATTATTGGCAAAGATAAATATGTCTACTATAAACTTTTTGTTATTATTAATGCCTAATATAACCCATAATTCGTATCTCGTTTGCAATAGCTTCACACCATTTTTAATTCTATAAAATTAAAAATTTAGCTGATATCTCAAAAGGCACATTTTCATCACCTCTTTTTAGGCTTCGTCTTATAATCACCACCATGCAATTACCTTCTTTACAAAGATAAATATGTTTACTATTCGCTTTTTGTTATTATTAATGCCTAAATAACCCGTATTCTCGTATCTCGTTTGCAATAGCTATACACTGTCACGATTTTTTATTTGGCGCAGAGTGGCGCCATCTTTGTTACACGGAACCGTCTGGTAAAATGTGCTTTTAAACATGCAAACAAATACACGCTCTGTATCAGAGGACACAATGTAAATAAATAATACTTATCTTTACATTTAGCACCTTTATTGAGTTTGTAAGTGTAATAATTTATAAAAATTTGCTGTTTTTCACACACTCGCGAAACAACCGGAAATAGTCATTTTCACGGAGTAGTGAAACACATGCGCGACAACATAAATCGGCAAAACGAGCCCGTTTCTTCTCCCTATAACGTACTCCCTGGAAACAAGAAGCATATCGCTAATATTGTAACGCTTTTGGGGAAAGATGCACATCCATATAAGTTAAATTTCATACTTTATCAATGAATTACACTGAATACCTCTGTCACAGGATGACCTTAGTGGTTGGGCTAACTCAGGAAAGAATCAATGACGGTGAATGCATTTACATAAGTTTAATGCAACTTTTAAAATATGTTTAATATATATACAATTATCTAAAAAAACAAGCGAATACACAAATGAACTATGAAAAGAATGTTCTCCTGAACGTTTAAGACGTTCTTAGTATTGTTATAAATACTGAATGTCTAAGACACTGAAGTGTTGTTAAAGCTATAACAATGTTGATCTAGCGCGATAACTGTGATGCGCGAGAGCTCATGAAGATGATGATGCGCGAATTCAATGGATGATTGTCATCAAATGCCTTCTGTAAGGGTTGATGACGCGATGCAATGACAGTTAATCTCCACTGAGATTGTGAATGATATTCCTCCAGTGAGGACTGGTAACGGGCCCACCTTGTGTCCCGGGGGTTGTCGTTAGTAAAACCTGGCTGCGCAGGTACGGGGACCGTCTCCACCGCTTGTAACGTTAGTCGTGGAAGCTTAGCTCCACTCCTGGATATCCAAACCTAGATGGCTTACTCCAACCCTGGATGGCTTATATCCTGGATGGCTTAGGCTGTAATTATACATACGTTTTAGATGTCGGTTGACAAACATAACAATCTTGCATAATTATCATTACCCAAACAAATCATTATTCAATCAATATATGTAAGCTGTACTAATGATGAGTAGCAATGTATACATATTCTACAACGCCATGTATACGCTATGTACGTCGCTGTTAATCAATGCCCCTAATACATGTAATATAAACATGATCAAATAACTCATATATTACACTCACTGAGTTATGTTTGCACGCAATGTTAACAATCGTGTATTACAATCACTGAGTTATACGCCAACGTTAACTAATGCACCTATTATCCACTGTTATCAAATTAATATTGTTTTACAATTAATGATCAATTACAATAATTACATCTAATAAAGTAACTTCAAACTCATATGCTAGTCTAAAGTTATGTTTGAGAAACATCAATGCTAACCGGATGTCGTAACCGCCAAACAAGATGGCGCCGCCCACTGAATACAAATATACGATGAAAGTTTAATAAAACTACTAACCACATGTTGCCTGTGAAATTTGCCGTCCAATCTTTGTTCCAACAAAGTACTATCGATGATCCCGGCGATAGCTAGAAGACAATGGGTTTTATAGCAAACATTACGCCCAAATCATTATTTCCCCCGTTCAGTCCGTGACAAACGTGGCTAAATATACAGTATTGAATCTACACGTGAGGCCCCTTATACAATTTTGCCGTTTAAGGAAAATATACCTATACGTTTACCTGCATTAGCACAAAACTAAACTTATGACACGGCCTCTCTGGCGGCCACTTAAAATGTGCACGCTTTTACGTGTTACATGAATAGATCATGCATATTGTGAAATTGTTTCAACTCGAACAATAGATTTTGGGTGTAACCGATACAAGAGCTATATACGACCAGTACGCTCTACCCGTGACATTTTGTGACACCTCATCGAATCGCATTAATAAACGAGTGCTTTGAGTGTATTAAAAAAGTTTGCGTTTTCTCGCAAAACATTCCAGGGCCGCAAATATGACGATACTTCCTAACACCCCAGAAGCGAGAAAGGATTTGGGCTACATTGGCGTTTCTGCTGTTTACAACGATTTTGGATAAAAAAAAAAACATGAACAGTTAGATCTACTGTTTTAAAACAATTATTTCGTAACTAAAAATGAAAAATATATCAAGATTTCCGTGTGTCCCTTTTAAACTGATATTGAGCGAGAAATTAAAATGATTTAATGATAGCGAGCACAGCTAGCGAGAAGTGCCGAAGGCACTTCGAGCGCAAGCGAACTTTACGGTAAAAAAAAAAAAAAAATGCTAATCTATGTGTCTCGATTTTGATGGTAAATCGTCGTTGTCACGCTTTAAGCATTTCTAACGCAGACACCGGCTTCCACTATAGGAGTTTTAGTTTCGAAATTCTGATTTGTTTTCTTTAAAACAGTTTTCTGTGCAACGTTTCCGTTATGACTGGTTAGAGTAGAGTTTCAGAAATAATTTGAAAGTCTCTCCGACTCCTTCACAAAGTCCTATAGAATATGTGCAGCAGAATATTTAAAGAGTTCAAATGCGAAACTAAGGCTTTCTAGAAAATATGTGGTTTCCGTGGGAAATTTCGGGAGAGGCTAGTTACCAGCCATATGGAGTACACAGAAAGTGATGACGTCATTTTGTATACACATTGTCGCATTGCGCAATCGAACACACACAATAGACTGCACATGGGAAAACACTTTGTAGAAATGTAGTACAATGTATTTTACAAGTTAGCCACTTTACATTGAAATTAGGCCACTTAAACGTTCGGTACCTGGCTGATCCGGACCCCATTATAATTTCCTGATTTCTGTATTAATACATACTATTGTATTAATTCAGAGCTGACTATTTATGTTCGAAACAATGCTTAATTAGAACACAGAAATGTTTTATTATAGATTATTTATTGTATTTATTAATGGTTTTCCTTTGTTCTTGCTTACGTTTAATTTTTCATAAACCTGAAGGTCTGAGCCTAAACCGTGCTATAAATGCCGGTATATTTCAGACGTGTTATAAATGACAGATTCGGCAGATATACCATGGTCTACTCAATTTTAAACGCACCTAGTTGTAATGTTTACACACAACCTGTTTATCAGCTATGTAAAACATTCCCTTACCAAAAATATAGGCTTCTGGCGACTATTTGCTGTGCAACTCTGCGGCAAACATTGCTGCAAAGCTGCGGCGAACAAGTTTGCGGCGATGTTGCGGTACACTTTTATCATGCCGCAGCAAACAAATATGCAAATGAGGTTCTGGTGATGTTCCGGCGATGTTCACCGCAACTTGGCCGCAGACCTCATTTGCATGGTAAAAGTGTGCGGCAACTTTGCAGCAACTTCATTTGCATAACGCTTTTAGCTGTAATCTTCTGGCGATGTTCGCTGCAACTTTGCAGCAAACTTCATTTGCATAAAATGTTTCTCTGCACTGTTCTGGCGATGCTTGTGGTGATGTTCGCTGCAAAGTTGCGGCAATGTTCGCCAACACATCGCGGCAAAGTTTTTCAAAATAAATAATGGACTGAAATTATGAAATGAAACAATGGTGCGCCGTTTTAAAAAAATATATATTTAGATCAAAAACATGATTTTTTTCACTATTTAACATGGACTGCACCAAATTTAAATAAATGGGAACGATTTAAATAAATCGACACTAAATAAATGCTCTCGATTTAAAGTATATCCTTACGATTTGTTATGGGGGGGTGTTGCGGGTGTCCGACCAAAGTTGACATTTCAAAATGTCCTAGTTAGGAAATTCCTCACGGATATATGTCTCACGTCCATTGTTATACGTGTGCTCATGGACATGTCGACCGCTGTCATTTCTGCATTACTCAAATTATATGGAGATGTCGACCGCTGTCATTTCTGCATTACTCCCATTTTCATGGAGATGTTGACCGCTGTCATTTCTGCATTACTCCCATTTTATGGAGATGTCGACCGCTGTCATTCATGCATTACTCTCATTTTCATGGAGATGTTGACCGCTGTCATTTCTGCATTACTCCCATTATCATGGCGATGTCGACTGCTGTCATTTCTGCATTACTCCTATTTTCATGGAGATGTCGACCGCTGTCAATTCTGCATTACTGTCATTTTCATGGAGATGTCGACCGCTGTCATTTCTGTTTATCTCCCATTTTATGGAGATGTCGACCGCTGTCATTCCTGCATTACTCTCATTTTCATGGAGATGTCGAGCGCTGCCATTCCTGCATTACTCCCATTATCATGGAGATGTCGACCGCTGTCATTTCTGCATTACTCCCATTTTTATGGAGATGTTGACTGGTGTCATTTTTGCATTACTCCCATTTTATGGAGATGTCGACCGCTGTCATTTCTGCATTACTCTCATTTTCATGGAGATGTCGAGCGCTGCCATTTCTGCATTACTCTCATTTTCATGGAGACGTCGAGCACTGTCATTTCTGCATGACTCTCATTTTCACAGAGATGACGAGCGCTGTCATTTCTGCACCACTCCCATTTTTATGGAGATGTCGAGCGCTGTCATTGCGCATTACTCTCACTTTTACAGAGATGTCGACCGTTGTTATTCCTGCATTACAGTCATTTCATAGAGATGTCGAGCGCTGTCATTTCTGCTTTACTCTCATTTTCAAGGAGATGTCGAGCGCTGTCATTTCTGCTTTACTCTCATTTTCAAGGAGATGTCGAGCGCTGTCATTTCTGCTTTACTCTCATTTTCAAGGAGATGTCGAGCGATGTCATTTCTGCATTACTCCCATTTTCAAGGAGATGTCGAGCGATGTCATTTCTGCATTACTCCCATTTTATGGAGATGTCAACCACTGTCATTCATGCATTACTCCCATTATCATGGAGATGTCGACCGCTGTCATTTCTGCATTACTCCCATTTTTATGGAGATGTCGAGTGGTGTCATTTTTGCATTACTCCCATTTTATGGAGATGTCGACCGCTGTCATTTCTGCATTACTCTCATTTTCATGGAGATGTCGAGCGCTGCCATTTCTGCACTACTCTCATTTTCACGGAGATGTCGAGTTCTGTCATTTCTGCATTACTCCCATTATCATGGAGATGTCGACTGCTGTCATTTCTGCATCACTCCCATTTTTATGGAGATGTCAAGCGCTGTCATTGCGCATTACTCTCACTTTTACAGAGATGTCGAGCGCTGTTATTCCTGCATTACTCTCCTTTTCATAGAGATGTCGACCGCAGTCATTTCTGCATTACTCTCATGTTCATGGAGATGTCGAGCGCTGTCATTCCTGCATTACTCCCATTTTCATGGTAATGTCGAACATCATCCTAACTGTAGCAGTCCAATAGGCACTTGGTGCCTGGATATCTTAGAATCAGCACCAGACCCTTAGGACAGACCCACAAACATAAATTTAAACATTTACCAATGGAGGTCAGGTTATGGGTCTGATTCCGAAAGTTACAGGTCAACTACCAGAATAATATAGACCAACCACTTCAAAACAGGTCACCTACCAGAATAATATAAGCCAGCCACCTCAAAACGTGTCACCCATCATTTGTATATAGACCAGCCACTTCAAAACAGGTCACCTAACAGAATAATATAGACCAGCCACCTCAAAACATGTCACCCATCATTTGTATATAGACCAACCACTTCAAAACAGGCCAACTACCAGAATAATATAGACCAGCCACTTCAAAACAGGTCACCCATCATATGTATATAGACCAGCCACCTCAAAACATGTCACCCATAATTTGTATATAGACCGGTCCAGCCACTTCAAAACAGGTCACCCATCATATGTATATAGACCAGCCACCTCAAATCATGTCACCCATCATTTGTATATAGACCAACCACTTCAAAACTGGTCACCTACCAGACTAATATAGGCCAGCCACCTCAAAACATGTCACCCATCATTTGTATATAGACCAACCACTTCAAAACAGGTCAACTACCAGAATAATATAGACCAACCACTTCATAACAGGTCACCTACCAGAATAATATAAGCCAGCCACCTCAAAACGTGTCACCCATCATTTGTATATAGACCAGCCACTTCAAAACAGGTCACATACCAGAATAATATAGACCAACCACTTCAAAACAGGTCACCTACCAGAATAATATAGACCAACCACTTCAAAACAGGTCACCTACCAGAATAATATAGGCCAGCCACCTCAAAACATGTCACCCATCATTTGTATATAGACCAACCACTTCAAAACAGGTCACCTATCAGAATAATATAGGTCAGCCACCTCAAATCATGTCACCCGTCATTTGTATATAGACCAACCACTTCAAAAAATGTCACCTACCAGAATTATATAGACCAGCCACCTCAAAACATGTCACCCATCATTTGTATATAGACCAACCACTTCCAAAACAGGTCACCTACCAGAATTATATAGACCAGCCACCTCAAAACATGTCACCCATCATTTGTATATAGACCAGCCACTTCAAAACAAGTCACCTACCAGAATAATATAGACCAACCGCTTCAAAACAGGTCACCTATCAGAATTATATAGACCAGCCACCTCAAAACATGTCACCCATCATTTGTATATAGACCAGCCACTTCAAAACAAATCACCTACCAGAATAATATATACCACCCACTTGATGGGTGACATGTTTTGAAGTGCCTGGTCTATATACATATGGTGGGTGACACGTCTTGAAGTGGCTGGCCTATATACTTACGGAAGGTGACCGGTTTTGAAGTGGCTGGTCTTTATACAAATGATGGGTGACATGTTTTGAGGTGGCTGGTCTATATACATACCATGGGGGACATGTTTTGAAGTGGCTGGTCTATAAACATATGATGGGTGACATGTTTTGAAGTGGCTGGTCTATATACAAATGATGGGTGACATGTTTTGAGGTGGCTGGTCTACATACATATGATGGGGGACATGTTTTGAAGTGGCTGGTCTATATACATATGATAGGTGACATGTTTTGAAGTGGCTGGTATATATACATGTGATGGGTGACCTGTTTTGAAGTGGCTGGTATATAAATAAATGATGGGTGACATGTTTTGAGGTAGCCGGTCTATATACATATGATGGGTGACATGTTTTGAATAGGCTGGTCTATATACATATGATGGGTGACATGTCTTGAAGTGACTGGTCTATATACAAATGATGGGTGACATGTTTTGAAGTGGCTGGTCTATATACATATGGTGGGTGACATGTTTTGAAGTGGCTGGCCTATATACTTACGGAAGGTGACCTGTTTTGAAGTGGCTGGTCTATATAAAAATGATGGGTGGCATGTTTTGAGGTGGCTGGTCTATATACATATGATGGGGGGCATGTTTTGAAGTGGCTGGTCTATATACATATGATGGGGGACATGTTTTGAAGTGGCTGGTCTATATACATATGATGGGTGACATGTTTTGAAGTGGCTGGTCTATATACAAATAAATGGGTGACATGTTTTGAAGTGGCTGGTCTATATACATATGATGGGGTGACCTGTTTTGAAGTGGCTGGTCTATATACAAATGATGGGTGACATGTTTTGAGGTGGCTGGTCTATATATAAATGATGGGGGACATGTTTTGAAGTGGCTGGTCTATATACATATGATGGGTGACATGTTTTGAGGTGGCTAGTCTATATACATATGATGGGTGACATGTTTTGAGGTGGCTGGTCTATATACATATGATGGGTGACATGTTTTGAGGTGGCTGGTCTATATACATATGATGGGGGACATGTTTTGAAGTGGCTGGTCTATATACATATGATGGGTGACATGTCTTGAAGTGGCTGGTCTATATACAAATGATGGGTGACATGTTTTGAGGTGGCTGGTCTATATACATATGATGGGGGACATGTTTTGAAGTGGCTGGTCTATATACATATGGTGGGTGACATGTTTTGAAGTGGCTGGCCTATATACTTACGGAAGGTGACCTGTTTTGAAGTGGCTGGTCTATATAAAAATGATGGGTGACATGTTTTGAGGTGGCTGGTCTATATACATATGATGGGGGGCATGTTTTGAAGTGGCTGGTCTATATACATATGATGGGGGACATGTTTTGAAGTGGCTGGTCTATATACATATGATGGGTGACATGTTTTGAAGTGGCTGGTCTATATACAAATAAATGGGTGACATGTTTTGAAGTGGCTGGTCTATATACATATGATGGGGTGACCTGTTTTGAAGTGGCTGGTCTATATACAAATGATGGGTGACATGTTTTGAGGTGGCTGGTCTATATATAAATGATGGGGGACATGTTTTGAAGTGGCTGGCCTATATACTTACGGAAGGTGACCTGTTTTGAAGTGGCTGGTCTATATAAAAATGATGGGTGACATGTTTTGAGGTGGCTGGTCTATATACATATGATGGGGGGCATGTTTTGAAGTGGCTGGTCTATATACATATGATGGGGGACATGTTTTGAAGTGGCTGGTCTATATACATATGATGGGTGACATTTTTTGAAGTGGCTGGTCTATATACAAATAAATGGGTGACATGTTTTGAAGTGGTTGGTCTATATACATATGATGGGGTGACCTGTTTTGAAGTGGCTGGTCTATATACAAATGATGGGTGACATGTTTTGAGGTGGCTGGTCTATATATAAATGATGGGGGACATGTTTTGAAGTGGCTGGTCTATATACATATGATGGGTGACATGTTTTGAGGTGGCTGGTCTATATACATATGATGGGGGACATGTTTTGAAGTGGCTGGTCTATATACATATGATGGGGGACATGTTTTGAAGTAGCTGGTCTATATACATATGATGGGGGACATGTTTTAAAGTGGCTGGTCTATATACATATGATGGGTGACATGTTTTGAAGTGGCTGGTCTATATACAAATAAATGGCTGACATGTTTTGAAGTGGCTGGTCTATATACATATGATGGGTGACCTGTTTTGAAGTGGCTGGTCTATATACAAATGATGGGTGACATGTTTTGAGGTGGCTGGTCTATAAACATAAGATGGGTGACATGTTTTGAAGTGGCTGGTCTATATACAAATGATGGGTGACATGTTTTGAGGTGGCTGGTCTATATATACATATGATGGGTGACATGTTTTGAAGTGGCTGGTCTATATACAAATGATGGGTGACATGTTTTGAGGTGGCTGGTCTATATACATATGATGGGTGACATGTTTTGAAGTGGCTGGTCTATATACATATGATGGGTGACATGTTTTGTAGTGGCTGGTCTATATACAATTGATGGGTGACATGTTTTGAAGTGGCTGGTCCATATACATATGATGGGTGACATGTTTTGAAGTACTTGGTCTTTATAATTCCACTTACCAGAAAACGAATTCGCACAATTGATGTCTGGCGTGACATTCAATTACTTTCTCTAACGTCTGTTCGCTGCTCACCCACCCTCGAACGCAATTGGAGGCAATCGAGTGGATTGTAAATCCCTCGATTGAGCTGTATGTTTCTTCAACAGACATTACAGGCGATTTCTATTTGAACAATGTTCATATGTCTATCATTTAAACTATCTGAAGTTAGTTACCAATCTAGTTAAACGTCAGGTTATGTTAACATTTTAACGAATTTATCATTTTACCGCTAGTTTTCATGTTGTTTACTGTTGAAGAGTAGTTAACTAGGTGTACGCAAGAAGATGACGTCATGTAATCGAAGTGGTAGGTATTTAGTGAATCCCGGGAAATTTCAAAATGACAACAAATGCAGGAATATACTGAACATGTCAACAACTGCAAAGCGCACAATGATTAAACAACACTAGCCGCCTATGTGTGTTATTTGGACAATTCTCGCCGGGCGCAGCCCGGCGTCGAAGTTGTCCACTAGTAATCACTTTTTTGGTAATGGCGGCGATTACCGTAAAAAGTCAAAATAATCCACAAAGCAAACTTTCACGGAAGTCGTGAAAACAATACGGAGGAGCAAAGCTCGGCAAACTATCCACAGAGCTTCGCGCAAAGCGCGTAACCCCGAAAAAAACAAACACACATTTATATTATCCCTAAGCTTCGCGCAGCGAAGCCCCAAATTATTCATCTTTACGACATTGTGTCGACCGCGTTCTTCATGTCCGGAGTTTACCTCGTCAGGCCTGCTTCAGATTTTTCAGTACGCCGTATGGTAAGCGGATTCAGGCTTGCATCGATAAGCGTATTTTCAAGTTAATTAAATGTAAATTTCTTACTTTTTACTTGTGAGAAGCAGCATGTGACGTCAAGACTGGAATAACTTGTGCATCAACAACTGACGTTAAACATGACGTCATGCGATAGTAAACATGACGTCATGTGCGTGAACATGTGTTAATTGCTTTGGTCTACAATGTTTGCAAGTAAAAGTTAGACAAATGCATGATATGGTCTGGCACTGGTTAGACAAATGCATGATACGGTCTGCCAATGGGAGGATGGGGGTATTTTCAGATACATCCGTGACAGCTTACTTACCGAATGTATTCTAAAATGAAATAAAATGAAGTCCGGACGATCATACCTCCACGCCCCAGACCCTACCCCAACCCCGCAATGATAAGTTAAACATCGGGCCTATGTTGTCATTTGGCCCTAGCTATGTACATGTAGTCCGGAGTAAACTTTAAAGTAATTCGTGAACATTTAATAATTATATTTAAGTATTGAGCTTCGCGCGAAGTGAAGCCCCGAACATTAAATAAATATGTTGATAAGCTTCGCGAAGCGAAGCTCACAGGCCATGATTCGTCCCGTTCTTCAATTCCGTAGTTGACCTTAGTTGACATTGTCAAAAGGAACTATATGTTACAAGAGCATTCGTTCATGTTTATTTATCTAGAGATCTAAAAAGAAATGTGTCATATTTTAAATACCGCTTCATAATTTATAAAGGGGCTGGCGAGGCCCTATGAATAGTTACCTCTGAACTTGAAATCCGGTGAACCCGGGGTCAAGCCTCACAATTGCCACTGAGTTTCGTCTTGGTGTTCTTCAGCAAGACACTTTTCATTGACCTCGTCCGTCGGATGGGGACGTACATTGGGAGGTTTTGTTTATCGGAGTCTATCCTCCAAGCACGTTAGTTCATATATAACTATAAGAATATATTCGTTATAGTATGACTGGTTCCAGAATCCTATGCGTGATCTACTCTATAGGGCGCCTCCAAAATTATAACCTATAATGTGTTGATGAGCCATTAAACAACATTCAATTCATTAACTTACAAATTGAATTGGCTTATCCCCAAATAACAAGGGCAAACCAGAGGCTCTCCATCACCATCACACCCCTAACATTCGACAAGCAGTGTTATCCTATGCTTGTCAGATTTTAAGGGGCTCGCACGGGGGTCATTATCATAGGATTTTAGCAATTAAATATTTAGAAAATGCACTAGAATTCACATTATGTCATGTAGAAAACAAAAAAACTTCGGTAAGAGTAAGGGTGTGGGCATTTACATGTATCATTCCCCTCTATCAAGGGCGGCTCTGAATAACCTATAATTTTTTGATGAGCCGTTAATGACATTCATATTGAATTCTCTGATAATGATATGCATATTAAATATGACCACTCAAAATTAAATGACTAAAACATGTCTGTCGAAATTAAAAAAACTTTAATTGAAAAGAAACAGTAGGCCAAGATATATAATATATTTATATAAAAATTGACAACATATATCAATCATTCATCCAATATAAATAATTGTGAATTTTATCCACTCGCATTTCCCACTTCGCCGTGCTCTCCTTTTCCCCTAGCTTGACCCCTGAAATATTAATATTATGTTCAGAATTGTCCAACATTTTTTCCAGCAGCTGTGCTGCAATTTCTTGTTCATTTAGTATGTGTTTTTATTTGTAAACACTCGGTATGAAGGTTAAATTGTCTTGGCCGGAAACTTTCCACATTATGCAAATTAGGGGCGCGTGCTAAAATCAGGGACGTTACATAAGTAAATATTGACTCCATTATTTGCAGACGACTAGGGGCCTAGTGACAACTCAGGCAATTTCTGGAAGACTCGGATTGCTTTCACTTTGTACTAACACTTTTGTGAGTTGATGTTGAGCAAGTTTAAATGATTAATTATTTATGGACAAACCACCCTGGCCGCGAACCAGGGAGTACTCCCTGCGCGAACGGAAAGCGTTTCTTCAGACTACCCCAGACTATTCTTCCCCAGAACCATAGTTCATTGGAATACCCGACCTCAAAGCGTAGTAACCCTGCCCCCAGTGCATTTGGGCTGGCTGTTAGCCATGTCAATCACATGTCTCCCTAGAAAGCATGCCCTATCTTCTTTTAACACTGTATAATATTTCTAATTGTATCCTTAGCTTTATTTCAACTCACGTCTTGTCAGTTGACGCGCGTCAAGTCTAGGTCCCCAGCAGGGGTTTGACTTATTCGAAGATAGATAGATAACCCTAGAAAAATCTACAAAATATCCCCCCACCACCCCAACCCTGAAAAAAATAAGAAAAGTTTCCTCAGACAGACCCCACTCTCCTGAAAAGTCTAGACTACAAGCCACCACTCCCCAGCCAGCATGGCCATATCGGATAGATATCGTTAATTGGTCGGAATGTCGGCAGATTGGCCCGATGTCTATCCGTTATCTGTCATAGACATCGAGCCGTTATGCAGACTGCCGCTCTAATACCGATATCGGATTTACTGATATCTATCCGATATAACATAGTGGCAAGGCCCGATGTCTATCCGTTATCTACATATAGGAAACATAATCGGTCCAACATCGGTCCGATATAGGCTTGCTGACTGGGTTTGTGTGTTCTTTTTTTTGTAAATGTTGGATATAACGACGTCGGGCCGATGTAGAGCCGATTAATTCAATATTTTCCAATTTTTGAATTTTTTGTTTGCATGGCATGCTAAATTGATTGTTCAATGCATTAATCTGTCTATTATTATATCTCAGGCCGACATAGTTTGTATCAGTTGATACCATATATCGGGCCGCTGTCAGTCCGATATAACGCGCCATAAATCCATTTGAATATCATATATTTATTGTTAATGTGAACAGATATTCCTCGCAAATGTCATTTTTTACATTGCAAAATGATGCTAACTACATTCACAAGTGTTTTATTTATTGCTAATGAATATTTTTCCAATCGAGCTAATTCAGATAAGCACCAACAAAAAGATGTATATAAGGTAGTCAGTATTCATTAAATTGATTTGATAAAAAAAAATCGGACGGAGTTAAACGCCCGATAACCTTGTATGTTGCGAAACATATACATGTATTTTGGATTGGTAATCCGATGCTCTAGCTACATACTGTACTAGCTGGATGGTGACAATAGAACGAATTTGATGTCTATCTGTCATAATGGGCCCACTTCGGGTCGAAACTATATCGGATACATATTGGATAGATAACTAACCGATATTGTACCGATGATAGATAGTAAACTAAAACGATGTCTAACCGGTGATGGATAGTAAACTAAAATGATATTGGACCGATGTGTAGCCGACAAGATATCGGTCCGACTTGAAGCCATGGGCACGCCGATATCGGGCCGATATCGTTTGTGATACTGGTCTGATATAAAACAGATATCTGGCCGATGAAGGCTAGATATAGGATTGCTGGCTGGGTCTACATTTGTTCATTTAAAAATACCTCCCCCCACACACACCGACCAACCCACACAACACACACACACCTGTGTGTACTACAGTGTGGTATTCCAGTGTGGCAGCGCTATAGACTGTAGATATCATAGATACATTACACTAAACACAATCATAAGTCCAGATTCTATTGTGCCGATACAGGTGGGTGTCCTATCGTTTAAAATATGGCGAATGGTCTGGTTCTCATTTATTTGACTCAGATAGTGATTTGTACTTCATATCTGTGGTACGGTAAAAATGACCTCATTATAGAATTTTAAAACCGGATTTGTTTGTATTTGTTTTATGACATAATTATGGACCAGTGGTACGATTCACCGGAACACAACAGACCAGAACAGAGATGAAACACCAGGATGTACTGGAACTGCTTTTTCAGTGAAAAGCAAAAATGAGATTTACACTTCAGAAGGGCTGCGTCACACTGAACATCTTCAAGAAAAGAGTCATCTATCCTTTGTTTATATTTAATTGGTTGTCTGTGACTGATAGTTGCATTATTCTGTCAGGCATTTACAACCAGCATTGGATGGTGACACTAGCATCTTTTACGAGTAGCCCATTGGGTCACACACAGATTGGATTTCTTCAAACCCATACACTGAAGTGAATGCAACTTGCCATCTTGTACAGACGGTTCTTATTCAAGGTAAGATCAGGACAGATGGACTGTGGTGTTAAAATTAACACAATAATCCCCATCTCTCATCTATTTGTGAATCATATTTAGTGTTATCGGCTAAATACACAGGTCACAGTTTGCATATGTTTAGTAATAAATAATAACATAGAAAATATCAACATTTCTGGCAAAATAAAAAAAATGTAAAAAAGCAATTGGAACAATGTATGTACATGTATATGTATAAAGTGAACAATCTTTCAGTTTAGTTATATCACGACAGTGTATACTTGAAGCAGTGAGGTAAATGCTAAATTTGGCAGTTTAGTTTCTTTCAAGCTAGTCTAAAACGTTTTAATCTAATTATACTCACTGAGTTGCAAAATAAAGTGTATACAGCTCAGTTGTGAAACAAAGTGTGCAATGATTTTTTTTAGAATAAAATGTATAAATTCCAAATTTAATATACGTCATGTTTGGTACCAAAGTTGTTGTCATTCTATTGCCAATATCATGTTGTCATTTTTTTTCAATAGGTTGAATTGCTTGATAAAAAGGATAGGGGTGTAAAGTAAAATTTTCAAAGTGTAAATTTTCTTTTGTGACTGAGTATATATACTTGAATTCATTATTATCATAATCAAAAAAGTTTTGAACATATGTTTTGCCTGTTTTAATCAGTGTCCCTTCAGTAAGAACAATATAATAAATGCAATTTGCCCCTTTCAAACTGTACATTGCATTTAATGATTATTCATTCTTATTATTATTGAGGCCCACAGGAGGATGGAAGGGAAAATATGAGTCAGTGTTCCCTTGTTCCCAACATCTATTTTGCTTTGTTCCCCAACATTATTTGTCCAATGTTCCCCTGTTCTCTAAAAGTACTTTTAATGTTTAAAAGATTTTCTAATGTCAAAATTCATTCTGTCCTACAGTAATTATAGCTGCAACACTGTCATCACAAAGATATTGTTTGTAATGTTAACTTTTTGTGATTTTTTTTAAATATTAAAACTAAATGTTAAAATTGTATTTCCTGTAAAGTCATGTTCCATTGTTCCCTAAAAATATGTGTATTGTTCCCTTGTTCACCAAATATAAATGGCCATTACCCCCAAAACCCCTGAGAGGACCTCATTATTGTTTGACACGTTATTTGTATTGTTCTTTCATTGAGTTTTATCTGTTTAAAATTTACTTTCACATTTTCTGTGCTCGCCTCAAGGTTTTACCTTAGTTCATATTATTGTTTGGTGTGGAAAACACATGTTATTGTCGGTGATTCAGGTCTAGAAAGTTAAGAAACAGCAAGGTTTATTCAATAGAACGCCACCCGCGTGAACGGAATTATAACGGTTATAACGACGTGTGAAAATTACGTGACGTCACAGTTTAAAAAAGAACGCTGCATTTGTAGACAGACACTGCATGACCGCGAAAGCAGAAAAAACAACATCCGTAAGTATTTTGGAGCGTACACTAATCATATATCATGCATATAAACAAGTTAATCAGTAGATATATATTCTTCCACGAAACACGAACTCATCAATTCCTTTTTAAGATGGAGGAAATCGTATGCTGAAAACGTAATCAGTTTTCGCGAATGTACGGCGATGGTAAATTTGAAGAAAAACAGTTCTTTACGATTAATTGAATGCATACTTTTATGAATTAAACAATTTGTGTAAACTGTTTGGTTTACAAGCATCAAATCTAATGGATTTAGAACTGCGACTTGAGTTTTGAATTGTAGACCGGCTTTCGGTCGTCTCGCAGCGGCTTTCGGTCTTCGGTCGTCTCGCAGCGGCTTTCGGTCGTTTCGCAGCGGCTTCCGGTTGCCCGTTTCCATTCAAAACAATACAGATTCAGAATGAGATATCTTGTAAAACAAAGAAGTGTATCCATATAATCATATATTAATCCGGATTTTAAAGAAAATGATTTGATACAGTTTCAGATGCCATTTTGCCGATGACGTTAAACTCGGTCTTTCTAAAAGTTTATGTTTACATTTATATATTTCGATAGGCTGGAAAACCTTAACAAGAATGCTGCAAAATGAAGATGCAGAAAGATAAATCCATGGACCAGATTGAGAATACTTCTCCGTCTTTGTACCTTCTGCCTGACCAAAGTATGAAGGTATAATAATTGTTTTCTATTAAAAAATTGGTATTGGTTAAAAAAAACAAAAAAAACTTCCAAATGCTTGCTGTTAGAAGAACCCAAGATTATGTATATATAGTCCAAACAAAAACACTGCAGCTTTAAAAAGTGTTAAGTTGAAAGCACATACAAAACATGATGGTAAAATGGCCCTGAACACTCGCCCTATGGCATCGTCTTACTGTAGACACTTGCACCATGCAGTTATACACAAAAGGGTCTAGCTCTTAATCTGGGAAAAAAACAACTTTTTAAAGGTTTTCTTAAAAACAATTTAAAGCTTTATTTAAGTCAGCAGTTTTATACTTAAAAAACACATGATGTCTTATGAAAAACTATTTTCAGATTTCAGTTTCTTGGAGAGGCCAAAAACGGCATATGTGCAGATGGGGCAGGAAGAGCTGACCAAAGAATACCAAACTGATCACCAAGGAAGATTGTTTGGAGACACTTTACGGCCATGGGACTGCTGTTTTTACCGTGTGTCAGAATTTAATAAATTTAAATGTATACCTCATTTAAAAAAGGAGTTATGTTTAATTAGCTATATAGCTCTAATGGCCACAGGCCAGAGATTATTGCATGAGCTTATGCGATAGGGTGTTGTCTGCTGTCTGTCCTCCAATTTAAATTGTCCTAAATGTTATCGAATCCTACTACGGGTACGTAAACATATATGGTATATAGGCTTGTCTGTCAAATCCATACGTGCACCTATTCTTATTCAACAGCAACCATTACTTTAAGGGGTATTTCTCCCCACCCCAATCCATTTATCTTTTTTTTTGTTCATAGGGGACCCTTTTAGGTGATACTAACAATTAATACCAACAAATGTGTCTCCCACAATATACTGTAATAGTGGAGAGTGAACATCTGTTTTAATCATGATATGCCAGATGACCTTTTTAGGTGTTGGTGCTCTGTAAAATCCCTCAGTCAATACCAACAGATAGAATTGTTTTGCTTCAAGTTGTGTATTTCCACAAGATTATATATTATTTTATTACATATATGTATTGTCTCTGGAACACTAGATTATTCCAGTGGTTTAATTACCACTGGAGATTAGGGCAATTCCACTAGATTATTCCAGTGGAATACCAGTGGTATTCCACTGGTATACCAGTGGTATTACCACTGGAATAACCACTGGAATAATCAAGCGGTATTCCACTGAAATTCCACTGGTATTTCCACTGGAATAAGTGAAATACCGCTTGATTATTCCAGTGGAAACACCACTGGTATTCCACTGGAATTCCAGAGAATGTCCACTGGTATTCCAGTGGATGTCCACTGGAATTCCACTGGAATACCAGAGGCATATTTTCACCAGGGTAGGTCGTGGTCAATCCCCGGCCGGGTCATACCAAATACTGTATAACATTAGTACTAGTATGTCCTTTATATTATGTATTATTATATATAATATAAAGGGTAGTTTTAGGACTGGTTGGCCCCAGTGGCAGTATCAGGTCACTGTGTGGGGTATTATGTCACTTGTCTATAGCCTGGTATTCCGGTGTGAACAACACTATTAAGTTGAGCATTGAACTCACTGCCGATATGACTAAACTATTGTTAAACGTGACGCTACACACTCACGCGCGCGCACACACATCCTTGCACACATTCAAATTCAGTTACTGACACATTGAATATTTGGTTGTATGTATTAGCTCCACATTTATATTTCATTCTAAAAGAAATACAAACAAATACATATAAAATAAAACATTTGTAGAAGAACTTAGTATTTATTCCAAAACAAGATGTCTTACAGAGATATCTCGCTGCCTAGAAAAATATCTCTCTAGCTTAAAGAGACATCTCTCTAGCTTAAAGAGACATCTCAAGTTTAAAAAGTAATCTCGTTAGCTTAACGGGACATCTCTCTAGCTTAAAGGGACATATCTCTAGCTTAAAGAGACATATTTCTAGTTTAAAGAGACATTTAAAGAGACATCTCTCTAGCTTAAAAGGACATCTCTCTAGCTTAAAGAGATATATCTCTAGCTTAAAGGGACATCTCTGTAGCTTAAAGAGACATATTTCTGGATTAAAGAGACATCTCTCTAGTTTAAAGAGACATCTCTCTAGCTTAAAGAGACATCTCTCCAGCTTAAAGGGACATCTCTATAGCTTAAAGGGACATCTATATAGCTTAAAGAGACATCTTTCTAGATTAAAGAGACATCTCTCTAGTTTAAAGAGACATCTCTCCAGCTTAAAGGGACATCTATATAGCTTAAAGAGACATCTTTCTAGATTAAAGAGACATCTCTCTAGTTTAAAGAGACATCTCTCTAGCTTAAAGAGACATTTCTCTAGCTTTAAGGGACATCGCTCTAGCTTAAAGGGACATCTCTCTAGCTTAAAGAAACATCTCTCTAGTTTTCTTTAAACTGTTTAAAGAGACATCTCTCTAGCTTAAAATGACATCTCTCTAGCTTAAAGAGACATCTCTATAACTTAAAGGGACATCTCTCTAGCTTAAAGAGACATCTTTCTAGTTTACAGAGACATCTCTCTAGTTTAAAGAGGCATCTTTATAGCTTAAAGAGACACCTCTCTAGCGTAAAGGGACATCTCTCTAGCTTAAAGAGACATCTTTCTAGATTAAAAAGACATCTAGTTTAAAGAGAAATCACTATAGTTTAAAGAGACATCTCTCTAGTTTAAAGAGTCATCTCTGTAATTTAAAGAGGCATCTTTCTAGCTTAAAGGGACATCTCTCTAGCTTAAAGAGACATTTCTCTAGTTTAAAGAGAAAACACTCTAGTTTACAGAGAAATCTCTCTAGCTTAAAGAGACATCTCTCTAGATTGAGGGGACATCTCTCTAGCTTAAAGAGACGTCTTTCTAGTTTAAAGGGTCATCTCTTTAGCTTAAAGAGACATCTTTCTAGTTTACAGAGATATCTCTCTAGCTTAAAAGGACATCTCTCTAGCTGAAAGAGACATCTTTCTGGATTAAAGAGATATCTCTAGTTTAAAGAGAAATCTCTCTAGTTTAAACAGTCATCTCTCTAATTTAAAGAGGCATATGTCTAGCTTAAAGGGACATCTCTGTAGCTTAAAGAGATATCTCTCTAGATTAAAGAGAAATCACTCTAATTTAAAGAGACATCTCTCTAGTTTAAAGAGACATCTCTCTAGTTTAAAGAGACATCGTTATAGCTGAAAGGGACATCTCTGTAGCTTAAAGAGACGTCTTTCTAGTTCAAAGAGACATCTCCCTAGCTGAAAGAGACATCTCTCTAGTTTAAAGAGCCAGCTCTCTAGTTTAAAGAGGCATCTTTCTAGCTTAAAGGGACATCTCTGTAGCTTAAAGAGACATCTCTCTAGTTTAAGAGAAATCACTCTAGTTTAAAGAGACATCTCTCTAGTTTAAAGAGGCATCTCTCTACTTTAAAGAGACATCTTTCTAGTTTACAGAGACATCTCTCTAGCTTAAAGAGACATCTCTCTAGTTTAAAGAGAACTCACTCTAGTTGAAAGAGACATCTCTCTAGTTTAAAGAGCCATCTCTCTAGTTTAAAGAGCCATCTTTCTAGCTTAAAGGGACATCTCTGAAGCTTAAAGAGACATCTCTCTAGTTTAATGAGGAATCACTCTAGTTTAAAGAGACATCTCTCTAGCTTATAGAGACATCTCTCTAGTTTAAAGAGGAATCACTCTAGTTTAAAGAGGCATCTCTCTAATTTAAAGAGACATCTTTCTAGCTGAAAGGGACATCTCTGTAGCTTAAAGAGACATCTTTCTGGTTTACAGAGACATCTCTCTAGTTTAAAGAGACATCTCTCTAGTTTAAAGAGAAATCACTAGTTTAAAGAGACATCTCTCTAGTTAAAGAGACATCTTTCTAGCTTAAAGGGACATCTCTGTGGCTTAAAGAGACATCTTTCTAGTTAACAGAGACATCTCTCTAGCTTAAAGACACATTTCTCTAACTTAAAGAGACATATCTCTAGAGTTTAAAGAGACATCTCTCTATCTTAAAGAGACATCTCTCTAGTTTAAAGAGACATCTCTCTAGCTTAAAGAGACATCAACGTCCATCCGTTAACTTTCGTTTAAATGACGTCTTTGCATAAACCGCTTGGCTAATTTTAACCAAACTTCACATGGATGATCCTGAGGTCACTGCTGTCAAATTTATATAAATTAGTTCAATGCGACATCCAAGATGGCCGCCATTACCATATATGGTCAAAACAGCTTATTATCAAGAACCACTGAACATATTTTGACAGTTTTTCTTCATTAATGATTGCCAAGACTATATAAAGTGTACAAATGAAGTTCCCAGGGTCAGCAAAACAGTTTTTTTGAACAAATTACCGGTAAAACAGTTTTTTACTCTGAAATCACAAGGCACATAGCTCTCATATATTACATGTAGCATCAGCTTTTGATCTTCTATCAAGTTTGTTCAAATAGTGATCCTGGGGTCAAACGTGGCCCCGCCCCAGAGGTTACAATGTTTTGCATAGACATATAATCAACAGTTGCTCCCAACAAGGGTAGAGACAAGTAAATGTTGCCTTTTGTTGACTTAAAAAATATTATTTTACTGAAAATCATAAATTGGCTCATTGGTGCCATTGGTAGACCAGAGCGGCAGACCCTGTTCTAAAATAGTTTTGAAATATGGAATCTCACTATAGACAAAACAAAACTCATTTTTTCTCTCATTACTATCAACATAACATGATATCATTTTCCCCTAAACAGTTATTTAATTAAAGATTCCATAGTTTTCGAAAGAAAACAATATATGCAAAATCACTCTGAAATAAAGTTTAAATGTACATGCTTTAGAATAATAAAGAACTCGGGATTTAATAGTGGTTTGATGTATCCCAGCAATCATTCATTATTGTAACTTGTTTACAATTCTAGGGAGCTGACCCTGATCTGACCAGACAGAACCCATTAATGTCCCATCACCTTGAACTACATTTAGAGTTATACGGTGATTATAATTCGGCCAAATAGTTATATGGTTAAGCAATACGATAACAACAGGACACGCTTTTAAATACTTAAATATTTTCATTGTTTAAGGCTCTTCAAGCAAATCACAGCTATCTAATATTGACCTTCGTTTTTAAGATCGACTAGTATTCTAACTTGCATATGCTGTTTAACATTTGCCACCAACACGTTGCATAAACCAACGGTTATTACCACTTTTCAACGTGTCTTGGTCATGTGAAAATGTGTCTGTATATGTGCACTGGGCATAAGGACCTTGTTGTAAGTGAAATATTTCAAACAAACAACAAAAAGACAATTACCAGATGGCTTACTCACACCCACTGACAATAAACGATGAAGATCATAGATGTATAATTCCAATGTATATAATTATGGTTTCGTCGTATTTCCCCAAATGTCATGATATATATATATATATATATATTATATAATACACCTTTTGGATGTAATGTAAAGTTGTAGTGATACTTTAGCGTATTTTGGACAGGAAGCACAGCCATGACGATGAGTCATAACTTTCGCCGCTTACACGCAAAATGGACGTGACATAAGTGCTTCGTGAAATCGTTATCTCTTGAAAAAGGCCAAGGGGCCGAAATATTGAATAAAAGAGTAGCATTATGAAGTTTAATTTTGTTGTAGTTAAAAATAAAATTTCTAATAGTTTTTGATACTATAATAAAAAACAGGACTTTCGGAAATATTTAGGGATAGGATCAACTACATGATTATCTCGAAAAATACTTGGCATGTCAATGAAATACCCTTATTAAGATATAGTATTTTTAGAAAATGACTGACGTGATCAGACTCCTTTTCAATATGGGATCGGAGAACATGCTGTGTGTACCTTTGACATACTGGTAACGAACTGTACCATTCAATATCGATAAAATCGAACGACTGACTAATGGCTTGTTAATTTTACATTGAACCCTAAACAAAAAGTCTATCCATAATTAATTGTTAGCATGACTTTTGAATAGTAAATATGATCATTCTTTTACTATAATGGTGAGATTTCAGTTTGAGTATATCATTACATGTAGTTTCTGGCAATCAGATGTGTTTGCAAAATGTAACGTAGTTTCTCTCTATAATGTATTATATGAACACAAAACCGATGACATTAGTTTTGATACGTGTACGATGTTTTGTCATGCGTTCGGTATGCATAAATATTTAATACGACAAATCGAGCTTTCTCAGCATTAAATAATAAAGAGAATGACGTATTTTGAGATAGTATATAACAAATCGTAGTTTCTCAAATATTTGTGCACCACCCTCCCTTGGGTTACATTCTCTTTAATTCACTATAGTCTATGATCATGTTGTTGTTTGTTTCGTGTTTATTTCCTGGTAAACTGAATATCTGGCATGGATTCTACAACCTTGAATACGTCACCCAAGCTGCCGTGATTCCGATGTAAGGTACTTTGCAGGTGGCGGATGTTGTATAACCTCATCTGTCGTAAACTGCAACGAAAGGAACATTGTTTAGCATAACAATTTATTTTAAATTAATAACTTAAATGGCTGACACGTTTAATTGAGCTTCAAACATGGCATAATATAATTGTTAACTAATACATGTAGGTTTAAATCAATTTGCTTTCAGATATAAAATTGCTTAGACCTGCATGTGAAACTACTTGTATCCTTCTGTTTTCCTCTGACATAATATGAGGATAGACGCCGTCCAATATACGACACCACCCGGTTGCTAATTACTGAGCCACGCCAGCTCCCTTTAAACTAGTAAAAGCCTCACGTGTTCACATTAACCATCATGAGCGCATGTTAAGTGCAAATCCAGTGTGCTGTCGGGGCATTGTGACAACTCCAACTGGGATTGTATTAAGGAAGACAATGTGTGTGTAATGTATTAGCTACATATTGATAGGAGTTGTTCTAATGAATAGGCGTTGTCAATAAGATATGTTCGTAACCATCTGATTTAGTTGTCTGTTTGTTTTTTCATCTTACATTACCCTTCCTATGAACAGACTTAATAAAACCGAGTCTGCTACTTTTATCTCTGGTTTGTGTTTGTTGCTTCCAAGGGATCCTCTTGTAAGTATTTATTGACACTAGCGTTTGTTTAGTGCTGTGTGGCGGCCGTAACGAGTTGCCCCGACTACAAATCAGTAGTGTTATTACCGACTGGTCCTTTGGGATCATCAACCCCATTATTTGTGACTTTAAAATAGAATATCGCTTAAGCCGGTGCTAGGAGGCGTGAGAGGTGTTGCACTTTACATTACCTGTTATGAACAGACTCAATAAAACCGAGTCTGCTACTATTATCTCTTGTTTGTGTTTGTTGCTTCCAAGGTATCCCTTTTTCAGTATTTATTAATAAAACCGAGTATGATACTTTCTTCTCGCGTTTGTGTTTGTTGCTTCTGAAGGATCTCATTTCAGTATTTATTATAGCATTGGAAAACATCAGTCCTATATTTGTTTAAAAGCTTATGACCCCTGTAGCTTTACGGGGTCGTATGCTATGCTTGGTACTTTTAATAACAAGGTCCGGACTTCGCGTTGTGATTTCCATAATTTATTGGTACATATAAAACAGTCCGAATAATTACACATTCATAATCCAGTTATATATATAAACATATCCGTTTCGTATAGTGGTTTTTAGTACGTCCATTTGTTGATTACTTAATAGTCCCTATTATTAAATGTCTTAGGTTCACAAAGTAAAATAGTATTTAGAAACTTTCAAATGTTCAAATCTTCCAATTAGTATGTAACGATGACTTCACTACTATACTGGCTTACATAGTATATTTTAACTTATCCCACACCTTGTCTTAGACTGCGGGAATCCATCTTACAAGATAGACTGACTCTCCACTACTCAACCACCGACCCCAGACTCTCTACTCTCTCCGTGCGCTCAGTATTATGTTTGAAGTTATACTGCTTTTCGGCAGTTAGTCATGCCTCACATATGAACATCGACCTGTGTAGCTACAGGTTAACGCCACGGTGATAACCTCAGTGTATGCAAACATTACCCACAAGACCTTTCGGCGAATGGTCTCCCCTAATATGGCAATACCTCTTAACTCCCAGACTTCCAGCGAAACAGGTAAACATTAACAGGTGTTCAGATAATTAAGAGGGATTAACAGGGGTGTACTTGAATACAAGTGCGTTACATTTGTAACTGTTAGGTTAAATACAGTGGCAAAGCTGTAGTGTTACACCCCAAAACGTATCAATGGCGTATTTTATATATACCTTGGTTTACATCGTAGTAGGCCCTTCATTTCAGTCAAAAATGTATCATTCATAGCGGTATATAGGTAGAAATTCACACTATAGTTGGAATATTGCAATAAATAGGTTACACTCCAGGCAAGGTCCATCCGTTCAATTGCGCCGTTATTTCGGGATTCTTCATAACCAGATAACAAGTAACTTTCCACAATGAAATAAACGGACACAGGCGCTGTGGCAACAAGGAAGTATAACGCACATACTACCAACATTTTTGTCATTCTAACACTTACTTTACGAGTTCTCCTCAAGGCTGTATCATGCATGATAGTCGCTCGATTCCTTTGTATTTCTCGCAGAATCTTGACAAGAAAAATAGTACTTATAAACATGATCAAGAATGGAACGACACTTAACACCGCAAAGTCTATATAAACAAATATATACTCGTCAAAGTAGTGAAATTGTGGATTAAGTGAGCCGCAATCGCCTTCTGTGAATTCATTTATACCGTTTGTGAAGAAAAAGTGTCCGTTGACTAGAATTAAAAGAAACAATGTAATAATTAACCCTATAACGACTTTCGTACTCGTAAAGAGTCGCCGATATTTAAACGGAAAATATGTTTTGACTATCCTTTCAAAACTGACGCCGACAAGAATCCAGGAAGAGTACTGCATTGTAGTGTAGATAAAGAAGTAATATAACTTACAGCCGGCATTTGACTTAGTGTTGAGGTCGTAATCAAAAGTGTAATGTATCCAATACCTTGGAAGACCCGTAAGAAGCACCACCGCATTGTTAGTTGCAAGGAAACATACGAACACAAGGGTCGGCTGTTTACTCAAACCCAATCTTCTTAATACGAACACAGTTACAATGTTCCCCCCTAATCCAAAAACGAATAAAATAAGTGGAATAATTCTCCATAGCCAGTCGGAAACACTTGCTGCTGAACTACGATTGGTGTCGTTCCCTGTTGCTATCTTACCGAAAGTCTCGTTTTCAGACATCTGTCAAGAACAGACTCAATAAAACCGAGTCTGATACTTTTATCCCTTGTTAGTGTTTGTTGCTTTCAATGGGTTCCCCTTCTCAGTATTAATTTCAAATACAATGAAGGTATACAAGCTTCTTGCATTCATCTAGAACTTTTTTTGTGAAATAAATCCAAACGGCTATTAATACATGTTTATGAGATAGTGTAGCCCCCGGTTACGAAGCCTGTATAAAGCGATTACATTGTTCTTGAAATTCACGTTTGTGTTCTTTTTTCCCTTTTGATTAGTTTGATATATATTTTCATTCTTTCAGAGAATTTTAAAACATATTTATCCTGATTTCTGGCTATTAAACAATTATCCACTGCGCCACACGCGATTAGTTTCCATGTCAATGAAGATATGTGTTTTGAAATTCCCTTTACGGATATGAAATACTTTCTCACTTTATCGTACTCGCTGTAGTGCGTTTAACACATTCCAATTTCATCATAAACAGGGTAATTTCCTTTAAAAACAATGAAACATATCATTTTACCATCACGATATATATATATATATATATATATATAAAGCAGTTTCCGAGAATACCTAGTTATTTGCGTTGCTTAACAATCATGTTTTATCGTTATTCAGTCGCGGCATTTCATCAATATATGCACATTTGCAAGATTAAACACTGGAAACATTGATGTGTTACTCATCATTTATTAAAATATTCGATATTAGAATCATGTTGTCCGGCTGTTGTTATTATACTAATATTTTGTATTGGATTTGTTTGTTGATTATCGATTTGAAACACGCGTTCTCATATGCTCTGATTGGTTTGGTACTGTTAACGGGACAATGTCCGTAACTTTTAGCTTATAAAACACAAAATAATTACGGAAAAAACATAACACACCAACCGTTATTGAATATTTACTAAATAAAACCAAGATTGTTCGACAGAATTCAAAAGCGGTACAAAAAAAGAAGACTCGCTTCGTGGGGTTGAACTCGTAACCCGCATTAAAATTACACTCGCGGGTAATAATAACATCGCAGTAGTCGAACTCGCTCCCAACTGAACTAAACGGGCCAGATGTATTACATATACGTAAGACATACTGTATAGAAAACCTAGTGCGCTAATGGATGTCACATGATCAGCCCAAAACTGTAAATATTGTGGTCCCACATTGTTTACAAATAGTAAATAAAACTTTTTTTTTCAAACGAATATATTACTACCGACTCATCTATGTCTATGCTCATGTTTTCATGCATACATTTCACTGAATAAAAATCAGACAGTTATTTGACTATGCTTAATATCTGCTTACTTATGGACAGTGTCCCTTTAATTAAATGAAGGAATATGTACATGCACTTAAATAAACATTGTTCATAGAAACTCAATTGACTCGTATTTGCAAAACAGTAAATTCTGTGTTTTCAGTTATTTTCAGACAAACACGTTATTAAACGGCGTGTCTCCATTTGGGGACTTTACTAGTTTAATAGTTTCTAAAATAGGTCGGATACCATACAGTTACCTCGTATATCTAAATACAAGTCATAGTTTGTGAAAATATTGACATACCGTTACATATAGTAGTATCTACATATTTAACATTCAAATCGAACTTCAGATAATAGTGTTAATTGTTCATGTTAGATTATTCACTCTTATGATTCAACATCAAAATATCTGGATTTAATACACACACTAGGTTGTTAATAAACGTTAATAAATGCAATTCCAAGATGTATCCTTCCAGGCTCTGTGATGACGCTCCAAATGAGGTAAGTCTGAAGACTGGAGCAGTTAAACAACAATTCAGTTTGATAGCACTCCATAGAACAAGCTTTTCGCTTGGGTTTATATGTTGTATTGGGTTTTTTAGTTGCTGTTGTTATTTTTGCTTTTTGTTTTTGAGGAGGTTGGGTAGTTGTAGAAGTGGAGTGGCGGGAGGCAAAGTTCTACTGAGTGCACGTTTGCAATATATATACAAAGCCAATTAATTCCATCTAAAGGAATCACGTATTATACCACAACGCTATACATGGAAGGATATTAATGAAGTAAGTAATTCTCCCCCTCCTTTCCCTACCACCAGCCTTATCCCTGTCTGTTAAACTGCTTGAAGGATCGGCTTCACCATACATAACTATTTGGTGTCTAAGATATACTAGTAAAAAATCCTAAGTACCCACCTAAGAATATTTCAATAATATTATCATAGTTTTGTTTATTTCACGCTTGATTGAAAATACGGTTAAACTGCAAAATAATAAGTTTAAAACATCTGCTCTGATTGCAAGAACACATTTTTAACCTTTCGAGTCTATGTATTTTCTTAGAAAACAAATATAACACTTATATAACTGGGTACTTACGTATTGTGTTATGAACGTTGAATTAGTCCAGCTTTCGATGTTCCTAATTCCTAAACATGCCAACTTAATTTATTTCGACATCATGTTGCTTTTAGTACAGTTACCATTACAAATACGTTGCAAAAACTTTAATGTTAACGCTGAATTACAGTTACATGAATTTCAAACGATATTCAATAAAATGGAGTTAATTTAAGACTATCGATGTTTTGTTGTATTATAGACGGAACATTTGTAATACATGGGTCAAAACGTTTATGTTTCTTCATATTATTCCCTACCACTCTTAAGAAAATATGTACTTTTTAAATTACGCCTGTTTTTTAAAAGTTATGCCTTACATTTACGCCCGTCAATATGTAGAAATTGCGTGTCCTGCTCTTTTAAGCCTGGCTAATAACACATAACTGTCATTTACGCCTGGTTTACGCCTGGTTTACGCCACGAAATCAGGCGGATTACGCCTGATAACTTCGTAAGGGTTGTTTATGCAAGAAATATTATTGAAAATACCCACCATTTAGTTGCAATACAATGATAAACACAAAGGAGATCAAATATCAGGACCGAGTTGTTTATACGGGTGATTGCTGATATGGCTAGAAGGGAGGTAATTATATATAAGTTACTGCTATCTCCCATTGTCATTGCATTGACAACCGCTTCAGCGTCATTTGATAGGCCTGTGCGGCTTGTTAATTGTTTCCTAGGTGTTTCCCACACATTAGTTTTGTTTTATGTTATCAAAACAAGGTCATACTAGGCTTAAATTATTCACCACTCGACAACGTAAACATAATTACATAAACAACTGAATACATCGCGATCGAAAGATGTGTTGCATTGAAAGGCTGCCATATCGTGTTCAGACATCTTCGACAGGCCATGTCATCATGAGTACCTTTAATCGTTTTTTAATTGGTCGACTTTTATTATGTTTCAATACAGGATATATCGGAGGCAAAGAGCACAAACAAAAGAAAAAACTAGCACACTATTTTTATACTTACTGAGTCTGCTCTTGAGAGGTAATATACGATGCAGCACCTTTTAAGCCTCCCTACCATCGGCTTAAGCGTTATTCTACTTTAAAGCCATACTGACTGGATCGATTAAACTACACAGCACTAAACGAACGATAGTTCAACACATACAGAAATATCATTCTCTCTCTCTCTCTCTCTCTCTCTCTCTCTCTCTCTCAAAACACCCATTTCGTTTGTTAAGCCATTTTGTACATTTGTAACACTTAACCTCCTATTCTAAACATATTACAATCGTTGTAAGATCTACGATTTAATGTTGACAGAATTCGAATATAATGTCAACATAATTAAGTGAATATATGGCCATTATGCTGGCAGAAGTATGCCAGTATGAACGTGATATCGGTATATCATTATATTTCTTATACATGCAACTACTGATATTTAGTGTGTTTTTACATCTAATATGTTCAGTATACTCAACTGTTATCCCTTATGAATTACCTGGTTCAAACCCCCAGCGGCCTTTTTTGCCACTGACCTTTCCAATGCGGTAACCCTATTGTCAGCCCTTTTGTGTTTGTGATGTTTTACTTGGCATTTTATTCATCTTTAAATGTGTTCTTTGTTTCTGTGTGTGTTTGTGGTTGACTGTCGACCTTGAATGCTGCGTTTCCTGTTCGATTTTTATATCTATATTTTCTTTCACAATAGTGTTGTTTGTGCCGTGTGGCGACCGTAGGAAGTCTCCCCGTATCAATAGTGTTACACTTTCATCCCACAGGGATTGTATGACATTCATTGATCCAGTTTTACCTTAAACACGTGTGTTTTATATACCGTATTGAAGGTTTTGTGCTCATCGACATTTAGGCCCGTTTTATTAGAGGTTTCTTAACTTTCCTCGTGATCTAGTAGTAGACACTGTTGTCGAGTTTTGGACCCCTTTTAACCGTCCGTAAGTTTACAAATATTATTTCTCTATTTCGTATCTATAACTATTAATTGGCAATTATTTCGCTTTTCACAGAATGGTATTACTTTCTAAATTACATGTATGAGTCTATTAGTAAAACACTTAAAATATACCTTTCACCTCTTCGGTTTCACTCTGCGTCATCATTACAAATTCCACAAAATAACTCTTCATTATTTAGAATTAAACCATATGTACGCCTTACACCTTTAAATCTTCATTCGGCAACCTCGTTTCATGTTTCTTCTAATAATATTACCAAGATTTTTAATAATGGCTCAAACGTGTCAGTTACTCCTCTAGGATCACCTGTTTTGAGGAAATACCATATAAAGTCTCCTTTCAGAAATCGATTAGTTCATTCAAGACGCAGGGTGCTTCCCTCTATTAATAAGTGCAACGCTAAGAGGTGCAGTTGTTGCAGTTATTTATCTTGCAAGTCCACCATTTAATCAGCTGTTAATGGTAGAATGTTTAATGTATGCCTAGCTTCAAATGTTGATTGAAGTACATCTCACGTCATTTATGCTTTGACTTGAACTGCACCACGTTGCGGTATTCAATATGTTGGACAAACAGGTCGATCTTTAAAAGTTCGATTTCGTGAACATAAATATAATGCAGGTAATCCTAAAAAGTAAAAAAAATACTTTTACCAATACTTTTGTCAATCAGGTCATACTTTTAGTAACGTTACTGTTCAACCTGTTGAATATACAATTGTTAATGAGTTGACAGTAGGGTAAATGTGCGGTTTGGTGCACCCTAGAACCTGGTTTAAACCCCAACGGCCTTTTTTGCCACTGACCGTTCCAAGGCGGTAGCCCTATTGTCAACCCTTTTTGTGTTTGTGACGTCATATGCATTTATTCCTTATTAACATTTCCATTCATGTTTGTCTTTTTGCGTGTTTTTGGCTTTACTGTGTTTTGTGAAAGCTGCATTTCCTGTTCAACTTTTATAACCCTGTCTTCACCACCCTTTCTGTTGTCTATTAATTAAATATTGCTCCTTGTTTGTAGTACAGTGCGAGCCTACGATGCCATTGCGTTCGGACGCTGTGGTTTCTATAGGACCCTATATCTCATTTTGAGCTCTACTGGCCAAGGGCCAGCAGCGCTTATGGGATGGCGAGTTGTCCGTCGTCCGTCCGCCCGTAGGTCGTCCGTCTGTCCGTCGTCCGTCGTTAACTTTTGTCTCGTTAAGACGATAGGGCCTTCATTTGTCATCCGATCTTTAACAAAATTTAACAGGTTGTTAATATCAATGAAAGCTCGGAAAAATTTGCAAACCAGCCAGATCGAACCAGTAACAGCGGAGTTATGGTCCTTGATTTAGTTAAAAATGCTATAATGCTATATTTTGCCTCGTTATGACGATAGGGCCTTCATTTTTCATCCTATCTTTACTAACCTCTACCACATTGTTAATATCAATGAAAGCTCGGACAAATTCGAAAAACAGCCATATCGGACTAGTAACAGCGGAGTTATGGCCCTTGATTTAGTTAAAAATGCTATATTTTGCCTCGTTAAGACGATAGGGGCTTCATTGTTCATCCGATCTTTACCAAACTTTATCAGATTACTAATGAAGTTGAAAGCTCAAACATGTTCGAAAACCAACTATATCGGATTAGTAACAACGGAGTTATGGCCCTTGATTTAGTTAAAAATGCTATATTTTGCCTCGTTGAGACGATAGGGGCTTCATTGTTTATCCGATCTTTACCAAACTTTATCCGATAGTTAATATCAATCAAAGCTCGGACAATTTCGAAAACCATTTATATCGGACCAGTTACAGCGGAGTTAATGCCCTTGATTTAGTTCAAAATGCTACATTTTGCCTCGTTAAGACGATAGGGTTTTCATTTTTCATATGATCTTTATCAAACTTTATCAGATTGTTAATGTCAATGAAAGCTCGGTCAATTTCGAAAACCAGCCAGTGTTCGGACCAGTAACAGCGGAGTTATGGCCCTTGATTTAGTTAAAAATGCTATATTTTGCCTCGTTGAGTCGATAGGGGCTTCACTATTCATTCGATCTTTACCAAACTTTATCAGATTGTTAATATCGATGAAAGCTCAGACGGTTTCTAAAATCATTCATATCGGACCAGTAACAGCGGGGTTATGACCCTTGATTTAGTTCAAAATGTTATTTTTTGCCTCGTTAAGACGATAGGGCCTTCAATTTTCATTCCATCTTTACCAAACTTTACCACATTGTTAATATCAATAAAAGCTTGGAAAATTTGAAAACCAGCCATATCGAACTAGTAACAGCGGAGTTATGGCCCTTGATTTAGTTAAAAATGCTATATTTTGCCTCGTTAAGACGATAGGGGCTTCATTGTTCATCCGATCTTTACCAAACTTTACCACATTGTTAATATCAATGATAGCTCGGACAAGTTCGAAAAACAGCCATATCGGACTAGTAACAGCGGAGTTATGGCCCTTGATTTAGTTAAAAATGCTACATTTTGCCTCGTTAAGACGATAGGGGCTTCATTGTTTATCCGATCTTTACCAAACTTTATCAGATTGTTAATATCAATGAAAGCTCACACAAGTTCGAAAACCATTTATATCGGACAAGTAACAGCGGAGTTAATGCCCTTGATTTAGTTCAAAATGCTACATTTTGCCTCGTTAAGACGATAGGGTTTTCATTTTGTATATGATCTTTATCAAACTTTATCAGATTGTTAATGTCAATGAAAGCTCGGTCAGTTTCGAAAACCAGCCAGTTCGGACCAGTAACATCGGAGTTATGGCCCTTGATTTTGTTAAAAATGCTATAATTTGCCTCGTCATACGATAGGGCCTTCATTTTGCATCTGATCTTTGCCAAACTTTACCAGATTTTATGACTTGCTGTTCTATATATTATTTTTATTTATTTATATATTTTTTCTTCTTTTTTTTTTTCCTTTTTTCTTTACTTTTTTTTTTCTTTTTTCTTTTTATTATTTTTTTTTTCTTTTTTTTTTTTAAATGATTGATTAGTTTTATATTTTTATCTCTATGTTGGACCAGTCGGACCAGTAACAGAGGAGTTATGGCTCTTGATTTAGTTAAAAATGCTATATTTTGCCTCGTTATTACGGTAGGGCCTTCATTTTTCATCTGATCTTTACCAAACTTTACCAGTTATGGCCCTTGATTTAGTCAAAAAGCTGTTTTTTGCCCGAAACTTTAAAAAAAAACACGTAAATGATAGTCACTCGCTTCATTGATGTTATAAGAGCCATGTTAGCCAGTAGAGCGTCCACAGGCCCTCTTGGACCTCTTGTTATACTATCTTTGGTTATGTGTGTGTTGTGGTTGTGTCCTTGAATACTACTTTTCCTGTTCGGTTTTTATATCTACTTTTGCATGACGAACAAGAGCATAACTTTATACACAATATTGGCGTACTAAATGCACCAAAACGGTATAGTTTCGAGATGGTTCAAGTACGTAGTACTGCCTTGTTGGTTAGAGAACAGGGTGACTATACCACATGACCTATGACGTCATTATTGCTAATTCTTGAAGACATTCGCCCACATTGAAAGCTTCAGAGTGCGAACATATTTTTTATTTCTTAACCATTTTCTACCAAAAAAAGCGCATTCGAACGCAAAAAATGTACGCTACCCACGACTGATATTCTTTTTTTGTGAAAGTTGGTACTTTTCGAAAACACTTTGGAAAACTTCTGAAAATGCACCAGAAATAATTTGCTAACCCTTGAAGCGTAATTTAATTTTGCACATATTATGAAAACAATCCATGCATATACCCTGTTGTTATCACGAACACTTCCCTATTATTATTTATGCGAAAGGGTTTTGGGTTAAAGAACCAGTTCGCCGAAAATTATGATTTTTTTCAATTATGCTAATCCGTGAAGTCGACTTTTTTTTTATGCTAAATCGCAAAGTCATTTTTTGTTGTAAATTATCTACATCTTTATTCAAATCCTATTTTAAAAAAGATGGACAAATTTGTTAGATTCATATGCGTCATTCTGAAAGATAAAGTTAAATCTATTTGACTAAATTGGAATTGTTCAGGGACTTTTAATATAGTCAAACTTATACATTTTAACCTTAATTATTGTTTATCATTGGAAAAGAAATAGACAAGTAGCATAAATAGCCTGTTTCTTAATTTACATTTAACTGTGTCAGTTAACCTAAATATAGTATTTTGTTTTTCATAATCATTATGATACGTTATTTGTTTGAAAGGAGTAATTTTTTTGATTATTGTACAATGTATTGCCTGTTTTTTCTGATTTGTGGCAAATACAACTAAAACAATAGTTATCAAATAATATTCATTGACCCAATACTTATTCTTTATGAATAATTCATTGGCAACAATTTGGTAAAAACCAGGTTAAGCACGTATTTTTGAAGTACAAAGAGATACAGTTAGAAGCTATTCTGTTAATGAAAATCGGGTATGAACCCCTTGAATATCTATAATAAACGGGTACGAACCCCAGAATAACGGGTAAAAACCCCGACAGACAGTAATATAAGTACTTCTAAAAATAACACTACCATTTCAAACATTATGTTGATAATGGGAATAGACATTTAAAACGACTTGACTGAATATAGTCTTGTACCACCCAGCCTAAGTTTGCCTATTTAATATAGGCTACTCTTAAGAAAATAAATAATAACTATATAGGAGAGGCAGTTTACTTTAATGTGATTTAAAGACTGATTTAATATATTCTGGTACCAACCCAGCGCCAAGCCAAATATAACGTAACTTTAATGTGTTTAACGACTAACTTAATATAGTCTGGTACCAACCCAGCGTCAGTCTGCCTATTTAGTATAGATTACTTTTAGGAAAAGAAACAGTAATTAGAAAGAAGAGAATATTAATCTTAATGTGATTACACGGCTGACTTAATATAGTCTGGTACTAACCCAGCATCAAGCCATATATAACGTAATTGTTATGTGATTACGATTGACAATATAATCTGGTACCAACACAGAACGCAAACTTATAGAAACGGGATTAAGTTCCACATATACGTTACATTATATATTTCTCTTACTAATACTCTGCACAAGAAAGTGACATTATTCGAGTATACAGTCAGTAAAATGTAACTACCACCTTGGTACGTGAGTTACAAATATACGAAAAATCCAATCCGGATGGCAATGATTTTTTAAATCTTTATAAATAATATATTGAACTAAAAACGCTATAAAAGGAATAGGTTGAGATTTTATAGCAACTGAAGAAGGACCTCGGGCTAAAAAACGTTTTTGCGGCAGGATATTGTTTTCCTGGTAAAATCGTTAACCTATATACAGTGCGTATAGACAAACATAACTATACTTGCATTGTCTGCTAATTAGCATACATTGGCCAGGCCAGATAAATAAAACTTGATTATAAACCTAAGTGTGCAAAATGCATAACCAAACAAATTCACAAAACAAGGCACACGTAAAACACCGGGTGTGAGACCTACACCCGTGAGGAATTCACTAACTACATATCATTTTTTCATTTTACTTTATTTCAAACTGCTTAATTTCACAAATCAGTGAACAGATAAAGCAAATTACAGCAATAACATACATGTATAAATACATAACACAATGACGGAACTAATAGGAAAAGACTATTTACATATTATTAATGATAGTTGAGAAAAATAGTACATGAGTCAAAAAAAATACATTCACTTTTAACTATATTAATTTTTACATTTATTCAATTTTTAACAGTTCAGATACTTATTTTACAGAAAGTCATCTGTTTGGTATCATAATTTATATAGATTTAACAGTTTTATTAAGTCTGTTTTTATGTACTTAGATATTTATATATAGACATTTACCTATATATAACTGTTAATGGCTAATGTTGTAAAATTATATATGTAATAATACAATAGTGATTACATGTTATGTAAAGACAACAATTTAATAGTAGTTGAATAAACAACAACAACAAAACCTTAACTAGTGCTCATACTTGTAGATATTGAACAAATCGCCTGAAACACCTTTCCGAATATTGAAAGCTGTGTCTACGACGCTCAATAATATAAATAGTATACGACAAGACATTGAGCGCAGCCTTTAGTTGAAATAGGATCGAAACTTAACGAAATACACTAAAGACTATGTACTATTATCGTTATACTAATTATCAAATATATATTTTTTATCACAAATAAAAAGGTTGTATTGGTACATATATTTACACATATATTTACACTCAGAGTCGTTTTTTATTATTTAAATACATATACCAGAAATTATCAGTTTATCCCTTTAAAATAATCTGTTATTTTACTACAGAATACACTCAGTTTATTTATATTACATTTATTTTCATTTGTGAACAATTCTATGAATTTCGGCATGTTTGGTCGTGAGTAAAAATATTTGTTAATATACTTTTTTCTATCATTATGAAATAACGGGCATACTAAAACAAAATGAAACTCATCCCCAAGATCATTACATTGGGTGCATTTTCTGTCAGATGTTGGGATATTCCTCCATCTTCCGACCTCTATTGGTAACCTGTGATTTCTTGTTAAAAATGCTATAAGCTTCTTACAGTTTAA